>CM057350.1:173995157-174301292 GCA_030015575.1 Agapanthus africanus | reverse complement strand
AAATCCCTTCATATGTCTTTAGTCTTACCTTCTGCACACCCCCTTAGGCCAAATGGTTTTCTTCCTTCCCTACCGTTCGTGCACCAGCCTATGGTTTGGAAGAAGACATCCAATAAGCATAATGGGTGTACTGTCCCAATCCTAGGAACACTCGCAATGAGAGAGGGTGAAGATAAAAGTCAACCGAATAAACCTTATTCCTATTTCTCCTGAACCAGAATCCATCCCCGAACTGGAACAAGTTCCATTCGAGTTCGTATATAACCATACGATGGAGTATCCAAATAAACTGTGGATCTTCGTAGTGATACGGAGTGTCCTGGAGAAATACAAAGGTGATGTGGGGAGTGGTAACGAAATATTTGGTTTGGTCGTGAATATCTGTTGCAATTTACTTTGCCCTCTTACTAATCCCTTGCTTTGTCTGAACTTAATACCTTCTGTACACCATCGTTAGGCTAATTGGTTTTCTTCATTCCCTACCGGTCGGCACCAGCCTAAGGTTTGGAAGAAGACAATCCAATTCGCGTAATAGGTGTACTACCCCTAAACCAAGGAGTACTCGTAACCTGAGAGAGGGTAAAAAGGTAAAGACAACTGGATAATCCTATCCGTTTTCTCCAGAACCTGAAACCATCCTCGAATAAATTCTTTCGAGTTCGTATCTAACCATACGATGGTTTTGTCCAATGGAAGTGGACGTTCGCAGTATTACGGGGTGTCTAGAGAAAAGGGTAAAGTAGGAGTGGCAATGTGGTCTGCAATTCTGACAATCCAAAAGCCTGTGTTAAGAAGCTTCGGTCAACTTGGTCACTGAGTCAAAGTCTTAGGGTCGGGTCATGGTCGCTGCCAAAGAGAGAGAGAAAAGAAACACTCAGCGTGCACTCTAACCTAGATCAGAATGGTTACCAATTTATCTAATCTGGAATCCTCCCACTGTACCTCAAATTCTCCTCCAAACCTGAAAGAAGAATTAGTCGGGGTCACCCGAGGAGTAAACCAACTCATCAGTGGGAATCGGGATCCAACTATCATTGCATGATATCGTGACGGAATCCGCTCACGGCTATCACACTCCAGAAGGTATGCGCATATCTGGCAAGTTTCAGTTCTTTTGAAACTCCGATGTGATTTCTGCCCCATGCTCTTATGACCTTGACTTTGGCCAAATATCATAAGTCACATGTCAAGTTCTGCCCGTCATTCTCCAGGTTAATTTGAATCCACCCGTACATACCCTTGACTTTGGCCAAAATGGCAGCACGACTGTCCCAAACCAACGCATCTATCTATGCTGCATATGAATACCCCAATAGCTACCAATCACTGTGCCTTGACTTTGGCCAACATACACAGCTTGAATACTATTGACCACCCATATGAAACGACGGAGGGCTACGAATGGTTTCGGCGAAAACCTTTAACGTAAAGAACTTGATATCGTTGAAGGAACGGATAGCTTTTAGAAAATATAGTGACGAAAACCTTTACTAAAGAGGTCACTCCCGGTGAAGGGATCTCGGCTCTTTCCCCGTAGAATGAGGTGCAGGATATTCCAAATGAATACCACGGTGCAAAGCAAAAGTAATCGGCTATAGTGAAGTTAATGCCCTGACGCAAACTTCTGTCCAAGGGGTCACTCCCGGTGAAGGGATCTCGGCCTTGCCTCGTCGACTGAGGAGCAGGATATTCCAATGAATACCACGATGCAAAACAAAAGTGAACGTCCTTGCAATAACAGCTTTTTGAAAAGTGTTCCAACAACATCAGATTAGGTTTGTTTAACTTGCATTGATCCGAATCAATGCAGTCCCATCAATTGATCACACCACAAAGAACGAAAATATACTGACGTACGTATATGCCATCCGCATTCGCCACTGGGTCCCGTCATCACCCGTTAGGTTAGCTAACTAACGGCAGAGCGGGGACTGGACTAGCGCGGATGAAAAACATATACAACATCTACTAATATATATACCAATATATAGTATTTCGCTCAAGGCGTGAATAAAATGCAACATCACAGAAATGTACAGCATCACAGAACAATACAGATATCTGGGATCCCCGGGTTTCACAGAGCCACTACTGAAACCCGACGTTCCCCTGGTCGTGTGGATAGCCTGTGCAATGAAATCCTAGACCCCTACGGGCGCGGCAAGTCACCCGCCAAAACCTGAAGCGAGGCAGCCCCCTTCAGCGCAGTGAATGGACCACCCAGCACTTCACGGAATCCGGCAACTTGGGCACCCCTCCTGGGTCAACCTGTACCCCCTACGAGTGCGGCGAATAGCCCGCCAATCCTAGAGTGAAGCCCCCTCCGTCTCAATGCCATGAGATGCGGGCTTGTTGCCCTCCAGAACCCGGCTATCCGTGCACCCCCTCCGCGGGGCAATCCTAGTACAGAAAGTAAAATATACATACACCGGGTACATCGACCGCAACCAGGTCGTGCCCCAAAAGAATAATACAATCAGGCAGTGATGGCAGTCCACCTGTCGGACGCTCGCCCCGCAATATCAAATGTACATAATACAACAAAAACACTGTACTAGCATTGCATCCAGGCTATCCCCCACGACCGATCCGCAACATCACAGCAAATACATAGAACATCAACGTGAAAGTCACGTTCGTAAATCCGTCTAACCGGGCTATAGCAGTTAGACCGGATTTACCGATCGAGTGACATTCACGGTCGCAGATATAATGTAAATACTGTGAAAAATGTGTTTAAAAAATTTCCGATTGATCAAACAATTAACAAGTGGGCCCCAAAGAAAACTGTAGCACTCACAGAAACAATTGGCCCAACTTTAATATTCCAAAGCCCATATTTTAAGCCCAAAAGGCCTCTGTAAAAAAATGGTGAAGTGATGTGAATAGTGGCGCGCGGAAGGGCCGCACAAAGGTGGTTTTCGCGGCGGTTCCGCGCTCCAACTGTGGAGTCACTTCATCGAATTTTTACAGAGCTCTTAGATTTTCCAGTACATCAATATTTTACAACCTGAAAAATTTTTCGAGACCAAAATATTTCAACAGAAACTGATGTGAACAAAAAATACGGTTTTTGGAAATTTTGGTCGATCGGAAATGCAAACACATTACACAAAGCTAGACTAAGTTAATGGCGCGGCTCTGATACCACTGTAAGTGCACGGCGGCGCCCCGGCCGTCAATTCGACGCCGGAATGCGGAAGCGGTGATAAACTTAAATTTTGCGGACTTTGCAAACCGGCACCACCGCGCACTAAACTCCGGATCATAACCATTAACAAGTCTAGCTAACCAAAAAGAAAGGGAAGAGATGTATACCGACGATCCAAGTCCTCCGGTCTTCATCTCCACTCCGATCTCCTCGCGGGATCTCCGTCCGTCTCCTCCTCGTCGGAAGGGGCACCACATCGCCTGTAGCTTTTACGGGCTCCCACCTCAATACCGAGGCAACTCGGGCGCGAAGCTGGCGAATCGACGCGTCCAAGATTTGCTGTAGGAAGTGTAGAGTCTATGTCTCATTGGGGTTTGTTGCCTTTGGATGGAGGAATGAAGATTGAGCTTTGGAGGGAAATGAAGCTTCTCAATTTCTTTTGCATACAAAATGATATGAACAATTATATCTCCTCACAAATGAAGCACTCTCTCTCCTCAAAGATTTGGCCGGCCATCATATGTGGAAATGGTGGAGGGAATTAATAATTAGTATGAAGGAAGTGAGTGTAGGATAACAAAAGAGGTGACCACAACAAAAGACATCAACCATGCTTATACACTATTGAATCCATACCCACTCAAATCACAAGTCAAAGCAAGCATGGTGCATAAGAAAAGAAAGCCATCATAATCAATATATATGCAATAAAACCCCTCCACAAAAGTAATTTGCATACTGCAAATTACCCCCTCCATCGGAAAAGTCCGGCCGGGAAAGAACAAAGGAAAACCGGCCGGAACGGAATGCAAACTGGCAACTCTAGTAAACTGGTCCCGTAATAAATTACAGGAAAACCCCGACACTGTGCATACACACCCGCATCTGTATTCCGACCGGATACAAATGCAATGAGACAAAATCTACACTGTACTAAACTAGGACCGGCTTAAACCAAAGCCGGCTAGTAATATCCGTTCGATCCTGATCCGTGCAATACCGCACGTATCTGATCGAACCCTGCCATATACCTATACGGCTACTAGTACAAACCGTCCGATCCTGATCCGTGCAATACCGCACGTATCTGATCGGACCCTGCCATATCTCCATACGGCCTCTACAGCGTTTCGCCCGAAACTTGAGTAACTGTAAGTGTGGTGGACTCTAAAGACTCGTCAATACTATGGCTGTGGATTTAACCACTAGCACGTCAGAGGTATAAGCCAATACGTGACGGGCCACCAGCTATTGACTAAAAGGGACGTCGATGAGCGAACTCATCCTGACACCCTACTGAGCCTGTCAGTGACAATATCCGTGCAGTCCGGTCCGTTCGTCTATGAGTATCGCATGGCGGGCCTAGGGGGTTGGTAAAAGTCAGACCCCCAAAAGCGGTACAAGTCGTGTCGGAGTGTAGCCCAGAACACCCTGAGATACTACTGGAATAGCCTACCAGTAAATCTCCTTGCCTTGGCCAAGGACTTTGTGTAATGGCTCTCCTAGACACAGCACGACCTCACCCCCAATACCGGGAGAGACGAACCCCTGAAGATACGCTCACTGCCTCCATGTGGCTCGGGACTGTACCCAACTAAAACCTGTTTGCACGACTCCTTTGAGCCGTGGTAGGGTAGTAATCAAAGTACAGTGGGAACTCACACGAGACAAATGACGATCCCCAGGTCGATGAACTAACCTGCACACATGTCACCAGGGAACTGCCATCTGACGTCTGGTATATGACCAACTAGCATGTTCCCGGCGAGTCCTGTCCGGTGTACTCATAACCCAATGAGCACCTGTATACATCTTAGGTGATCCAACTGACACCAGTGGCTTGTGAGACCGGCCACCGCCCCTCGTCGGGGTCTCGACTGTATACACTAGTCTACTAATGGAGTATCGATGCCCGGTCTCGAAACTCCCACGACTAGGGACCTTTTAAGGATATGCTTGTAGACCCCCAGCTCCCACTTATATGATCGCCCTCATACTGCTGGTGGTCAAGCAAGAATCCTAGGGGCTCTATCAACGTGTAATAGCGACGTGTCATGTCACCTAAAGCAGTACACGATGATAAAGGTAAACCAGATAGCATACTATCATCTCGAGTAAGACTGTCCTACCGGGATAGGTCCTCCCTCAATCATTACAATCACGTACCTGTGACCTAATAATTGACTCTGAGGGCACTATCTCCAACACAACCTTTGTAGTCCGCTCCTTCGCTTCACAAGCTCCAAGTAGAAGTCCTTTCGCCGCGATCCTCGATCTCCCGGACTCAAGAGAGGCTCCACGACTCGAACGATCCATGCTGGCTTGAAGTGTTCCAAATCTCCGATGATCTACGTCGAAGTTGCAATAACCCAAGCTTTCTCACTCTAAAGAGATGAACACCCTAATCTCATGGGCTAGATGAGATGAGGATGAGGGAGTAGTACTTATGCTTTCTTTTTAATTCACTTTCTCACAATTTATCATCACAAATGGAATTTCTAGTGAGCTCAAAATCAAGAGAGAAGAAGATGATAATGGAAAATGATAATGATAATTCCTTTTGTGATGAATAGAAAAGAAATCTATATGATTGATATATCAACCATGGTCAAGGATGATAGGCTAAGAGTTTGTAGAGAATAAACTAGAGTTAGGGTTTGGTTAGGTTAGAAATGAGTCATGGAAAAATATCAACCATAATATCTTAACCAAGACAAAAAGGAAAAGCTTCTAGAATGTGCAAGAAGAAGCTAACCCTAATCAAACCCTAATCCCATTTAATCATCCTTAAACATGTTTAATAATAAATCATATCATGTCACAATAATATATATCACATATATATTATATATTTGCAACAAAAGAAAATAATACAATTAACATATATCGCATATATATCAATGTATTATCCAGTGAGAAAATGAAATAATAAAGCGAGCCAATATTAGATAATGTAATACAATATATCATATATATTATTATACATTAAATCATCGAATCAACACTTGATTCGACGATCCGGCTATATCGAATATTACCGACTAATATATCATGTACCGATTCATCGAATCAACACTTGATCCGATGACCCGGTTCATATCTAAATATCGCGAGAATATAATACGGTATCTCATATCGCATTATTCTCGGTCCTGCACATATCACATATGTGCCTCTACTCCGTTTCTCCTGAGCCAAGAAACCTCTGTGTAGGACTCTAAAGAATCGTCAATACGCCGGTAGCAGGTGATGATCATATCAAACACCCACAAGCTGCAAGCGGTCAGCTAAACGTAACAGCCACCCAGGTATTGAGCGATCAGAAGATCAACAAGCTAGCCTGTGCGTTCTCCTGTGAATCCAATCAATAACACTCCCGTACAGTCCGGTCTGTTCATCTGATATGTTGCATATTAAGTCTAGGGGTGGTATACGTCAGACCCCAGTAACCGATAAGTCATGTCGATGTGTGGCTCATAACGGGTCAAGAAACTACTAGTAACACTTACCAGTAAATCTCTATATCAGCCCTGGCCAGGGACTTCCAGTTATAGCCAATCGAACACAGCACAACATCAACTCCCTATACCGGGAGAGACGAATCCCCTCCTATCGCTCATTGCCTCCATGTGATTCGGGACTGTACCCAAAAGCCACCGTTTTGCACGCCTTCTTGGACGTGGTAAGGTGGAAATCAAAGCACAGTGGGAATCACACAAGACTCCATGACGATCTCGGGTCTACAGACTACCCTGTACCAGTGTCACCGGAGAACTGCCATCTGACGTGTGGTATATCACCATCTGGGAGTTCTCGGCGAGTCCGTCCAGTGTACCCAGTCTCTACTGAGCACCCGTACACCATCTCTGATGTCAAACACCGATGGATATGGGATCATCCATCGCCCATCATATGGGTCAAGATGCGTATACGCTAGTCTACTCTGGTGTATCGATGCCGTGTCTCGATATACCCTCGATTAGGAACAGTTATAGGATGTACTCATCGACTACCGTGGCCCCACTAGTATGATCTCATCATAGTCCCAGTAGTCGAGTACAGATCCTAAGGGCTTTATCAAGATGTGAGAGAAAAATAGTAAACCAATACAAGTTAACATGTTAAGATAAAGGAAAACCAAATAGCATACTATCATGAAGAGCAAGAAAGTCCTCTCTATATATATGTAAGCATCCATCATTATATACATCATATGTACAACAATAGCCTCTAGGGCATATACATAACTAACACACATATCTTCATTTCTTATAGATATTTTAAACAAATATAATATTTAAATTAAACGAGGGTATCTTGTGGAAGTAACCTATTTCGAGATCATTTTTATGGTATGGGTATGACAGAGGGGAAATGACAATTCATGGGTTATGACAAATTCCAGGTATTATGGGTGCGCCATATACTTTTATGTACAGAGGAAATTTAAACACCGTTTTAAAATATGGGTTAACATTATGATGATTAAGGGTACAAGGAAAAAGGGTATGCACAAATATTATAACACCATTTTAAATGGGGGTTGATGATTAGAAGTTGGAACTAGGTTATTGAGATGGAAGAAGGTGACAGAAAAATGAGAGAGAGGCGGATCCTACCTTTTGTTTGAGTCGGATGCCGAAAGGTTGGAAACGTAGTCTCATACTAAATCCTCAATAGCTTCGCGTCCTGATTTTTCCTCTGCGATTGGATGGAGCCATAGCGTCGGCAGCATCGATACGAAGGCACCGGTATCTTTTTCATAATTTTTGGAGTTCGGTGGTGTGAGAAATTTAGGTTTGAAGGTGTCTATTTATAGCGTTCAAAATGTAACAAAAAATCCAAAAACTCGTTAAAAATCCTCAAAATCTGCGCCGGCCCATGATTGCTGATGATTCAGCCAATGATTGCGTCTGCCGCCTTGAATTATGGCCGTTGGATCTTCATCCAACGGCCCAGATCGGTGATCCAAAGTCGCCGCCACTGCCGCGTGTCGCCACGCGATTCGTCCACAACCGTGTGTGGGGATCACGCGCTTTCGCGTGGTCCCCACCACGCGGTCGCCGCCAGGATTTCTGGACCGTTGGATCTTGGATCCAACGGTCCAGGTTAAAAGGTTTTAAAAAAATTTAAAATAAAAATTAATAAAAATAAATAAAACAGCAGATTATTTAAAATATTGATTTGGCTTTGAAAATTTTGTTAAAAATAGTTAAAAATACGGGAAAATTATGGAAAAATTGCAGAAAATATATTTTATTATTATCTTTAATATAAAAATAGTTTTGGGCTAAAACTAAGTAATATAACCGTTCCTATGGTTTTAGCTAGTTACTAAAATTACAGAATATCTAGTTTATCCTTTAAAATATTTTTTATTTCGAATTAATTAATTTTATTGATAATAAAAATATGTAGATTATTTTAAGGTATTATAAAATCTTTCTAAAACATTTTAAGCCTATAAAAATAATAAGTAGATTTTAGAAATTTCCTTTAATCATATTTACTGCTTTGAAAATTATTAACACTACTTTAAAAATTATTATTATATAAAAGAAACACGTAAATAATTATTTGATAGTAGAAATATAAATAAAATATATTTTATTAGGTATTAGAAAATATGGTCGTTACAAGGATCCTCCGACGCTCAAGTTAGTAATGAGATCCGAGCAAAATAACGGCGTAAAGTGCATAGAATGGCTCATTTGACCCCTCTGTGATGGGGGTTTATATAGCGGTGGCGGCACGCAGCAGCAGGTGCGAGAATCTCGCCGGAGGTTACGCTCCCGACGTCACGCCCGCGTAGAGAGCGAATCGCCCATTAATGTGGATCGTGATGGCGTGGAACGTGGGATGTTGCTGGCGGAAAATTCTTATATAGGGTTAAACCCTAGTTCTGTCTTGGAGGAATTAAATTCCTATGAATTGGGAGAATTGAATTCTCATATAGGGTTAAACCCTAGTTTTATTTCGGAGGAATTAAATTCCTGTGAATTTGAGAGAATTAAATTCTCATATAGGGTTAAACCCTAGTTTTATTTGGAGGAATTAAATTCTCATATAGGGTTAAACTCTCGTTTTATCTTGGAGGAATTAAATTTCCTGTGAATTTGGGAGAATTAAATTCTCATATATAGGGTTAAACCCTAGTTTTATTTTGGGGAGAATTAAATTCTCTAAACTCAATTCTCCTTCTAAGTTTTGGATCTGCATGGCAGAATCTCCCCGATGAGAATTAAATTCTCAACTTGTGGGGAGATTTGCTTCTACAGATCTTCAATCAGAGGAAGAACTAAGTTCTTTTGCAGAAGAGTTAAACTCTTAGATTGAGAAATAAATTCTCTTTTTTGTTTTATGGAGCTTTGATCCCATTCCCCTTTCTCACCTAGGGTTTCTTTTCTTGAGAATTAAATTCTCCTTTCTTTTCTCTCTGCTATTTTCCTTCAGAAAATTCCAAGATCCAAAAATCTATCCTCTTTCTCCTCTTCTTGTCTCCTATTTATAGGAGAAGGAAAATAATCAATTTGTTTAGTGAATCTTTCATTGAAAGATTTTGTTTGTTTTTTGTAACTAACATGATCTCAATGAATTTTTTAATCCAAAATATATTCTGTTTGTTATTCTTGGTGGAATTTAGGGAAATCTTTCCTTGTATAAAATCATTCCATAAATTGGTGATTTTTAATCACCATTGGATTTTTAATCCAACGGTGCTCCACTTTACAGAGCATAATCCTTTTTGTTTGGAAAGATTTAAAGAAATACTTTCCCAGTTAGGGTCTTTGATTTCCCTTAATTAGAATTTAATTCTATTAACTCATAAGGCTTTTAAAGCCCATCACGTGTTGGCACGTGATCTCAACGTTTGACCATTGAAATAGAATTTAATTCTATCAATTAAAGAGCTGAGGGACCTATCACGTGTTGGCATGTGACCCTCTTTTATTCAGAATTTAATTCTGCCTTTTAACAGAGCTAAAGGACCATCACGTGTCAGCACGCGACCCTTAGTCACGTGTGAGCACGTGATGCCCCATTGGGGTCTTTCCTTAGCTGTTTTGTTACATTTTTGTTTGATTAGAATTTAATTCTATAAAGTAGAGATCACAGGAAACAATCACGTGTCAACACGTGACCCTTGGTCACGTGTTGACATGTGATACCTCATTGAGGTGTTTCCTGATGTTTATGAGGGAACAAATGCCCCCACAGCGTTGTTCTCATGTGTCTGTACGTGAGTGCAACGCTGTTACCTTTGTGACCATTGGATCTGTCTAGGGAATATGGGAGATGAAACGTTTCCCATCACATCCTATAAATGCCAGCGTCCCTTCAGAAGCGCCTCCACTTTGCTCATCTTCTTCGTTGCTTACTTTTTCCTTTGAGAATTTAATTCTTTTTCTCAGAGCTTAGTTCTCTATTTCGAAAATTTCCGGAGTTTATCTCTGTTAAAAGATTCCCTTTTCTCAGGTAATGATCTTGAACGGCTGAAGAACTTTTGCAGAAATCTTCGTTGGATTTTAAATCCATATCAAGGGTTTTTCCCTTTAACAAGAACCCATTTTTTTTAAGTTCTTAAAAAGAAAACCACCCAATCTTTAAACAATAGACCTTTTAGGGTTTCTCTGATCTTCAGGGATCGATGGCGATGCTTGTCTTTTCTCTGGAATTTAATTCCATTTCAAAGAGCTTCGGCTCTGAAAAAATATTTCTGGGAATTTAATTCCCCTGTTCAAAAGGAATTTAATTCCTCTGAAGAACTTAGTTCGTCCCCGAGAACTTCTTGGGGTTTTCTTGCCCAGAGTTGTTCTTTGCAACAAAAGAAAAGATTTGCAGTATGGTTTCATGGGAATTTAATTCCTTCGTCCTGCTTGATTTGTGCAGTGTCCAAGATGGATTTCTTTTTGTGGAATGTGTAGGGTCATTTGAAATCCACTGTCCATTTATTGAGAATCTTTCTTTTGTTCTCATAATGATTGCTTTGCCTCATCATTAGTAAGCCGCCATCTTAATTTTGTGGGACCCATGCGTTTTGTAACCAATAGTCCCATAAAATGAGCCCTCTGTTGCTTTCTTCCACTGTCTTTTTATATATTCATTTACAAACATATATATATATACATGTGTTGGCTTCGCTTAACAGTTTTCCCTTCTTTTATTTCAGGCACAATGACTTATGTTCCATACTTCCCTTTCACTCGCTCGGAGGCTGCCTTTCCTCAGTCACCGTTTGACGAGGAAGCGATGGCGATGATCAAGGCTCATGACCCGAATCGCGCCAATTTTTCTTTTATGGGGGAACTGGTACGGTCATATCATCCGTGGTCGCCGCAGTTTTCTTTGCGAGATACCGACGGAGCCTACTTGTCCGTTTCTGCCGATGGATCCTCCACGGACCGTCTCTGCTGTGGAGATGTTGGACTGGACCCCTATGGGACGGCTTGAGCCTTCAACAACTGGTATTCCGAACCATCCGGTGCCGGCTATAGATATTTTAGGGCACTGCATTTGCCAGGGCGAAGCCCAATCATGGGGACAGATTTATAAGATAGGGCTTACCCCTCGACACCCCATGGGCTACCTTCTCTGGGCCCTTACATCCTGTCCGCCCATCGCGCGCGACTGCAGAAGGTCAGACTCTATCAGGCGATATATGCGTCTCTTTTCCACTATCAGTCTCCCAATGTCTGGTGGGTTAAGGCCTTCTTGAACCAATGGAATCTTCCCACCAACACCTTCCTTCTAGGGGACCGCGAAGTTTCAATTTATCTGGAAGAATTTCACGAGATCTCAGGGTTGCCGGTTAGGGGGACTCTTTATGAAGAATTACTGCCTCCCGATGAGTATGTCTTCAAAACCGAGCCTGCCATGCTTGACGGCCTGTCGACCGAGAATGCCATCCGCCACAAACGCCCGAGTTTGATCGGGACCCTGAGTATTTTCGATAAACTGGTCACAGAGTCAGAGGAGCAGGGTGTCACGTTTAAAAGATTTATCGCTTGCTTCCTTCGCGAAGATGTCCTCTCAAAGACGGCTCCGAAGTTCGCGAACATTAACGACCCCTTTGGGTTCGGTTTAAATAAGCGGCCGACTAAAGAAGAGGACATGCCGCGGTACTACATTCCCATCATGTCAGCGGTATCTTTCGAGTCGATTGCAGCTCCTGGTATGGATTAGGAGACTTTCTTTTTGGGCTTCATCAGTGTTTGGCTTAGCTGGTTCGCCATTCCCATGCATCGCCGTTTCATGAGAGCCTCGGTTATTTACCCTGCTCATCGCATTGCTGAGGGAACGCGACTAGCTGTGGGCATTCCAGGGCTAGCGCATCTATATCATGGGTTAGGCGACGCGGCCAATACCTCAACTCCAGACGTAGATGTGATAAATTTCTCTCTTCATTACTTTACGTCCTGGATTGAGATGCACGTGCTGGGGGCCTTTGCTGCGCACCAAAGTCCTAAATTTTATGGCGCTTACACTTTTCTGCGACTCATGCGGCTGGTGGACGCTTCTGCTCCTGACCCGACTTAGTCTGGGGCTATTCGGGTGCTGGTCAATCCCTATGCCAATACAGGCGGGATGGTATTCAACGTCCGAGTTCTCTCTGCTTCCTCAGGACCGGTCCAACAGCTCTGCGACTTGTCGAAAGAGGGGGCACCTTCTTTGAAGCCCAGGGAAGCCATGCACCTGTATTCGATCAGACCAGGTTACCTGGTATTTCATCAGAACGGTGCGGCCCTTTTTATGCGGTACAACCCACACCGCTTTGCTCGGCAACTTGGATATGACCAAGGCGTCCCCTTCGAGGCATTTACGGTGGCGCCTAGCCCATCACCAGAAGCTGTTCGTGACGCCGCTCATCACTTCATGCGGCTGAACACTGGCTCCCGCTTCATGATTCCTGAAGCTGATCATATTCCTCGATATGTGGGGTCATTCATGGGCTGGTACCTCCATTGAGTCTGTCCAATTATCGCTGAGGAAAGGAGGGTGCTTCTTGGATATGGGGCTCCCACTCCAATTCACGCCATGGGAGTTCCGCCGCAATCGCGTGCAACGTTTCGCCCTCCCTTGAGGGATACCAGCGTCGTGCTTATTCCGGAGGCAGCGGAAGTGGACTTAAATCCCACAGTTGGTATGCCACTGCATACTAGGGCTCAATCAAGGGCTAATAGGGAACCAGTAGCAGTGTCATCGGCCGCGGTGTCAACAATGGTCGTGTCATCATCGGTAGCACCGCCGAGCGAGGACATCGAAGGCGAAGTGGGTCAACGCCGTACCAAAGCTCCACGGGGAAGGAAACGATCATCTTCGGTGGTTAGTTCTGGGCCCAAGAGGCGGAGGAAGACGGTCACCAATCTGCTCGACTCATTAATAGAGTCTGAGCCTATTCTTCAAGACGAACCACTAGTCGTGCAAGAATCGGATGGTGGTCTACTCTTCCCGGGTTCATCTACCGAGAAAGCCGCACAATTGGCTGAGGCTATAAGACGTTCGCAAGATGAATCCGAGATCGTAAGGATCCCAAAGAGGCCTTACCTTGCCGTTATCTTTTATGAAGACCCTCCATCGATACGGCGGCGATTCATAGGCCCTTTGGAAGAATGGGGTGAGAGAGACCTTAAGCAGGCTGTTTCGGCCGACGCCGAGGACGCGCATTCATTGTGGACCGGTGGCCACGAGTCTACCCTCGAACCTCGGCGAGCACATCTCCTCAGAAAGGAGCGTCGGCTTGAACAAGCCATATTAGAGGCTCCCTTGCGCATTGGTATATTCACGTATCTCTTTGTAATATTTTGTATTGCTAGTATATATATATGTATATATCCTTATCCTCATGAAAACTTTGCAGGGACTTCGGCAATGGCGGAGGATCTGAATTCGAATCGCGCTTTGACTGTAGATTCCGCTAATATCCCCAATGAAACACTAATCAGTGTGGAGGGGGTCGATGCAACCGTTGCTCCTGCAATGGGGCCTCCCTTGGTGACTCCCGCTCCCCAAGCGCTTGCTCCCCCGGGAGAGGCATCTTTGTTGGTCGCCGATCCGATGGATCTTTCTGGGGGCGGCCCGGAGATTAGGGGACAGGTAGTCGAGGCTGCCGTCCTTTCGCTGGAGCCTGCAGTGGCGGCTACTGCCCCTCGCTCAGAAATCGTTACATTGGCCTACATCCCCGATGATGTGCCTGGGGGCACAGAGGAGGCCGCCGAAGCTGCTATCCCTCCAGCCCATAATGGGAGAAGCATCGAAGGTAACCTTTTATATTTTACATTAATGATCTCTCCATTATTTGAACCCTTCTGTCTTTTCAGAGTTGCGTGGATTGGCGGCGTCTATTGCCGATCTATCTCCTAGGAACTCCTTTCAGCGCCTGTTGGAGATGGCCACTCCGCAGGCGATATCTCCTCAACGCATCATCTTCTCTTCCGGGCAAGGTCAGTGTCTTTTGCCTTCTCCTCATTGTGTTATTATTATTTCATATAATGGCATTGATGTCTTCTACAGTTCTGGAAGCTGATGACGAGGTTGAAATTCTTGATAGGCTTGGGGAGCCTTCAGACCCCTTTTGCATGACCGTGGGTAAGTAAAGTCTCAACGTCGTTCCATTTGTTCTTTGCTTACAAGTCTCGCTGACCGTTTATAAATCTGAACAGCTCTGCTAGTTCTCACCACGCTGAAGTCTCGTATTTCCATGCCACCCAGTCCCTATGCTCTGCGCGCCTCAGAACGGATGGCAAAGCTAAGCCTCCACTCCTTGTCAGCCCTAATTGAGGATCTTCGTGCTGGCAGTCTGATCACGGCTAAAGCGTTTGCCGCTGAAGCCAACGGCTCTCTTCCCTTTCTTGCCACCTACCATAGTAAAACATTGGTGCAAGTCTGGGTTGAGTTTTGTCGGCAGGTGGAGGCTTTCTTGCATGTCCTTGAATATACACGCCTTCCTTCGGAGGTTGTAGCCGCAAAGGCGAGCTTGCGGGGTCTAATTGAGCGGTGTGCTGCGAACATGATATCATGTGAGAAAAGACTCAGCCGCATGTTTTCAGAGAGGGAGCTGGGTTCCAAAGCGCTGGAGGAGCTTCAAGCCAACCTTACGGCTAAGACCACTAAAGCATATGAACTTTGGCGAGTGCTTTAAGAGGCTATCAAGGAGGTGGTAGCTATTGATAAGGCCGCCGTGTTTACTCGTGAAATGGTCGAAGCCCATAAGGTCACTGAAAAAGAGCTTGCTGGTCGGCTTACCTCATACCAGGCCTAACAGGCTCAAGCAGAGGCCCGTCTTTTAACGATACTAAATCATGAAGCCGAGGCCCAGCAAAAAAGGGGTGAACTGGCAAACCTGCTAAATCGCCCACCGACTTGAAGAATTTTATATATATTTTTTCATTCTTCCTTTGTACATACTCCTGAATGAGAGTATATTTTTTTTGTTCTTTCAAAAATTGTACTTTGTATTCATTTTGATTCATGAATAAAAGACATATTTTTCTTCATGATGGCGTGTCCCTTTTAGTAAGTGTATTATGTGAATAGTCTATTTCGATTTCTTTGCAGGACAACGATGGCTTAGGATTCAGGGTTAAGATCCGCCTCCAAAGACTTTTCAACTTTATGAGCCGTGAGTGTCTCATAAAGAATTTTCTCCCTACAGGTCGAGAGGATCCCGTAAGTGTAATTTCTCCTTAAGAATCGTGAGGATTCCTAAGTGTGTTTTCACTTGAAATTCGTAAGGATCTCACAAGAGAATTTGCTCCCTTATGGGTCGTGAGGACCCGCAAGTGATGGGTGAGGTTACCATTATCATCATTTCACGGAGTCAGGAGTTGCTCTGGATGCTTCCCACGGGGTCATAGCCGTGTTCTGCGAGGACCAGGCTCCGCTTGTTCATATCAGAAAACTGCATTCTAATACCGCCCATTCATTATCTATTTGTTGTATTTATCAGTACTATTAACCAATGTCTTCTCAGTAATACAGATTACAGGTATCCGTGATAAAATACTGGAAATACATTTAAAAGCATGGATATATCAATTGAGAGCTGACACTGAAACCACAACCGCAATCCGACCGATACTTCAGGAGTCCCTTTTTGCAACAAGTTTGTGTACACATTTTTCTATCTAAATGGTCCAACACAACAAATGTGTACACAAGACTTTTAGGCACATGTGGATATGCATTCAAGGAAAAATATTATATGCATTCAAGGCTAAATATCATGTGTTGATTTTTTCCTTCCAAAACTGAAATCAAATCAAAGTCAATCAAACAAATCAGCATGAGCCATAATGGGGCAGCCATGAATCAAGCCACATGTGGGAATGGAGTAATGAGCATTTAATGGTGAAGATTATGTGTGTGATTTAAAGATTCAAATTTCCTTCCAAAACTGAGTGCAAATCAAATTCAAATAGACAAATCAGCATGGACCATGATGGGGAAGACAAGAATCAAGGCACAAATGGACATGAAATAATGTGCATTTAATGCTAAAGATTTTGTGTTGATTTAAAAATTCGAATTTCCCTCCATTCTTTGGAGCCTATAAATACAGACCATGGGGCAAAGGTTCAAAGGTCATTCTTTAGTCTTGGATTGTCATTCTTTGTCCAAGTTTTTCTATTCTCCTTTCTTGTAAATAGCTTAGTCCCCTTGAGTTCTTAACCTTCTCTTGATCCTTCAATCTCTTCATTGAGCTTGAAAGTTTAAGGGTTGGTTATTGATCTCAAGGGGTTGTATCATTCTTGATGATTAATAAAGATCTCTTTTGTGCCTTCATTCACCATGAGTTCTTTGCCTCTTCTTGATCTTGCAACCTCTTCATTGAGCTTGCAAGTTTAAGATTTGGGTTATTGAACCCATGTCTTGCAATATGTTCTTTGGTTCCTAATCTTTTACTTACTTGCATTTTATTCTTGCTCTTTTAATTCTCGCACTTAAATTCCATGCACTTTAATTACTTGCTTGTAATCTTTTCTTTTCTTTGTTCTTCTCTTTTGTTATCTCTTTTTGGTTTGTTTTGTGAATGGTGTGAATATTGTTGTTAGGAAAAGGGAAAGATATTGTAAGTTAACGTTTCATTTTTCATTTCCTTTTCCCGTCTTTTCTATTTGAAACTCCGCCCAAACCCTACGCAAGCGCTCCGTTAGGCACCCTATCCTACCATGGTAAGGATGATTCCTAATCGTGACCGGTTGAATTCGGTTTGGCCGGAGGCGAAAGTAAGAGACAAGAACGGACGGACAGGGGTCGATAAGCCGGATTCTATGAATACCGTGCTTAAGTCCCCTAATCCACGTTGTTGCCGATTGTTCTAACTTCATTGGTTAAGTTCGGCTCAAAGTACTTGAATACGGAATCCATTAACTTACACTATTCTATCGTTTCCTAACAAGCCTTATACTTGAATATAACACATAGGTTAGATAACGAACAAATCCGCCACGCACATTAACTCGTAAGAACAAGAACTTAAAACGCTCCGTCTCCCTGTGGATCGACCCATGCTCATCGCGGCTAGCTGCAAAGCGACACCGTCCTGATCGCGGTTAAACTTTAGAACTTTTAAATATCCGACACGCTTTTGGCGTGCGATCAAATGGCGCCGTTGCCGGGGAGACGGTAACGTTTTTGTTCTTGTTATTTCGGGTTAATCTTGTTAATATCCATTTAACCCTATTTTCTAAAACAAACTAAAAAATTCAAAATTTCAAAACCAAACAAAAAATTAACTTTGCTAACTCATTTTGTTCTCTGGATTTCGTACCTGCTTGCACTCTGTAACGAAACAGAAAAGATAAACAATACCAGTGAGTCACTAATAGAACATTGAGACACCAATAAAAAATTGAAGCCCATTTGCCACAAGAGAACCGGCGAAACACCCTCCAAATCCAGCGTCGCCGGCCAGAGCTTCCCCTTTGGCTCCAATATTTTTCTCTGTGCTTCAGTGTTCTGTTTTTGTCCCATTTTTATTGTTTGTTTTTTATAATTTTTAGTGTGCAGGTATTTGGGCATTCGTATCGTTTTTCCGCACTAATATCCATTTTTTCCGACATTTCAGATTTTGCGGATTTACGAACAGCGGGCGTGGGGAGCAAAGTGCACATTCAAAATCAAGGTGGTTACGAAAAACAGTGCCAAAGATCAGGGTAGTTTGACCCGCACAAGCGAACTTTTCAAGCTTACCGGATTCGATTTAACGGGGGTTTCTTAACCCACAACTTAACGGTACATACTTTACTAACACCTTCTTCTCAAATCCGACGCTTCCAATATAATATCTTTGCAGAATTCTTTGCAAGTTCGCTAGAAAACGCCAAAAAAATTGACTAACCCGTATTTGTTGCAGTGCCGCGCTTAAAAAAAAGATTGTTTGAAATTTTGAACAAATTTTTTCATTGAATTGTGCATTGCATACATTAATACGGACTTAAGGGCAAGCGAACCCCACAACATACGGTAAAGGATTTCATCACCTTTTTCGTGGCCCACAAATCACGAACTTGAGCATAACGTTAACCCACACAAATTTTAAAAGAAAATTAGACTTTAAGCCTTAAGGACTTCGCGCTCACTAGGAGAGGTTAATTGTGTTTAGAACACCGCTTAACGGTATATTGTTTACGGAGTGTCTTGGAAAGTGTTAACGGCGAAACCGCCAAAGAGAAAGGGTTATTTAATTAAGGACCTTCGCGAAAGCGTCGGAAAACCTCCCCTTATCTTTGCACTTACCTGGCCTCGTGATCAGTGTATCTTGAGCCTGTTTCTCGATACAGTTTTACTTCGACAATTAAGTTCTTGAGCAGGTCTAGTTGACCTAGGTGAACCCTAGAACGATTAGGTGTGTGGTATTTTTGTATCGTGATTGTTGTTGGTCCAGATTCTTTTTGTGTGTATATTTCATTCTTTTGTTAATAACTAACAAAAAAAATTAAAAATAAATAAAAAATCACATTCTTTTTTCCCTTCCTTTTCTTATCCTTTCTTTCTTTCTTTCTCTCTTCATATCATGGGTACCCCACCTCGAAAAACCCTTGCCGAACTTTGGTACCCACAACCGGACATAACTTCCTACGGTTCTTGCTTTGGCAGAACGTCGAATGATTCATCCATGCCAAAAATTTCATTGAAAGATCGCATAGACGCGTCTAGGACAAACACTTGCACTCTGCAATCCACTTTGTATCAACCTTTTCAACCTCCCCCACCCTCTTATGTTGACACCCCTTTTGCAAGTCGTCCTTTGTCCCTCGCTGAACATATTGAACAATCCCGTAGCCGATCTTTCACTCCTTTCACCATTACAAATTCTATAGATCAACAATTACATTCACCTTCTTATTCGTATGATGATCCTACCCTTGTCCAGCCATTCAATTCCTACGAGTCCTACCCAATTTTTGCACCTGCCCTAGACATTGATTCTGAACAACCTTTTGGGAGTTTCCAGTATCCAAACAACTTTGAATGTTTTACTGAAACCCCTTCAAAACCCATGTCTAGTCTAGAACAAATGTTGGAAGACTTTAGGGCAGCGTCATGCCAACAGATGATGGATTTGAATGCGTCCATGGCCGCCCTCATACAACCTAGTGACCCGGTAGCTAGTTTTCAACTAGCTCCAAATTTTCCAATGTATGATGAGGCGGTAGGACAGGATGAGAATTTGAGTAGTGAAAGTGAGTTGTATACCCTTCCAAATCTAACCTACCCGTTTCAACTTGAATCATACGACTCCGGTTTTGAATGTCTATCTAGTGTCCATAAAGATTTACCAATTGAAGATAGAAGGGTTAATGAGTTGTGCGATTTTGTAGTATTTGATTTACCCGATTGTGAAGGGTCCATTCCAAGTAAAACCGGTCCTAAACCTTTTGACCTCTACACCTTTATCTTAGAACTAGAATCGATTGAAATCCATGCTTTTGATGAGGAGTCTGAGAATATTAATTTTCACTTGATTGAGGATATTGACGCAGGGAGTATTTTGGATGATGAACCGTTAGATTTGACTGAAATTTTCTCTCCAATTCATCATCCCGAGTCATTAAATGTTTCTCCCGAACTTCATATGCGTCTTGATTTTGATGAGATTTGCATCGATGAGATAATTTTTGAGGAGAATTATGAGGATAGTATTGAGGAGAGTATTGAGGATAGTATTGAGGATGAACCATTTTTGTTTGATGTGTCGGATTTTCCAATTCATCCTCCTGAACCTTTAACTGTTATACTTCCTAAATCACCCTCCATCCTTTCCATCGTTCCGACCACGCAAAATATCATGCAGGAGGACTGTGAGTTTGAAAAATTTCTGTTCAATCGCAGCACATTTGACGCCACTAGTGCGTTCCTCCTTGAATCTAACACTCTTCTCACAGCCGATAACGATTACGAGTGTTTCACTTTTTCGGACGATGTTGAAAGCTCACCGCCCGAGTTTGAGTCCTTTGAATTTTCAGATGAGTTAGTTGAACCATCAAAATCGGTTGCTCACAGTCATTTCGAACCATTGATGGAATCTTTCGAGTTCGAGACAGTTTACTTAGGTGAGAATAAGACTATCCCTAAATCACTCCCCTTCGTCCCTTCCATCGTTCCGACCTTGCAAGAAACTGTACCACTTTCATTTCTAGTGTCTGGTTTACCAAGTTCGGGGTACCCACGTTTTCTGACGAATCTTGATGGATTTGACCCAATCTCTCGACGGGTTGATAGATTAGCACAATCGCTTTTTACACATCGGTCATTAAATATTGTGCGAATTTATTCACTCCATTTTCACCCTCAAGTTCGTACACCATTTCTTTTCCCCTTCCGCCATCCTTCCTCTCATATACCGAGACCGTATCCCGATTCTATCTCCATACGGTCTCGCATATTCTCCATTTCTTTTCTCTTCATCTTCTTTCACCAACCTGCATATTATCATGATAGAATTTTTGAATGGTTGGTGCTCACTTTTGGCCTTTGTAAGGCCTTGTATAGCTTGATACTGTTCTCTTTCCCTCCCAATCCTGAACTTCACCGCTTAAACAGTGAAAACACTGTTTCACTTAAGTTTGGGGGGAACCTTTTGGTGTACATATTTTTTGGTCTTTATTTTTGTATATAAATTGCTTTTGGGGAGGCACCGACAATTTTGACCCTCTTAGTGTAGCCTGACAGTGAGGGCACTGTCAAGTTTAAGTTTGGGGGTGTGCTCGGTAAGCTTTCTACCTTCGTATTCATATGTATATTCTGCATCTGCATACTTATTTTAAAAACCCATAAAAATCAGAAAATTTTCTAAAAACATAAAAACTTTGTTGTCAAGTTAGCTAGTGGGAGAACTTAGATTCAATATTTCGACGGTTTTCTTTAATACGATAGGAACAACTAAATCCTATTTTTAGATTTTGAAAACCTGAAAGATAACTCTCCTTTGAAGTTAACTATAGCTGATATACGTCTTTACATCACACTACACATGTCGTGAGTTTTGAAAATTAGATGACAAGTCTATTATGTCTGAAAACTTTTTTGATAAACTATTTTCTGAGGATCAAATAGGTTTGTTCTGAAATAAGTAATATCAAGACTAGTTTATAAAGAGAGGTGGATATGAAGGGATATTATTGATGCCTTAATTGGAACTAATTCTGAAAAATAACCCATCTGGACTTGATTGGAATGATTACACACCTAACCCACTAAACACGTCTTTTATCCAAAAAAATAATTGAACTACCGGTTATATCTCCGTTCGCATTAAATCGTTATGATTTTAACGCCAAAATTGTCTTTGTTTTTGGGCCTAAGTAACTTGAGTAATTAAGTCCGCTGGGGTGTCTCTACACCTAATGCCCTAAAGCCAACTGGTTTGGGAGCATTGGCCTAAAACTCGTTAAGAAGCCTAGAAAGTCCAGAATAAAAAAAAGTCAAGCAAGTGTTCTCTCCGAGTTAAAATTCCTAACGGTTCTTCGTGTGAGAATAATCTTGACAAAAGACAGATTTTTATAAAAAAAAAGTATTTCTAGCGGAGATATGAAGGTTTCATTCTATGATAAAGACTATTGCACGTTCACAGAGGTGTGTATGAAATGAAAACAAGAAAAATGTGGAGTAAAAAATAAGACCTAGTTTCCTGTTATGGAAGACAGAAATTCTGAATTTGAAACCTTACTGGAAAAAGAAACTTGAGAAATACTTAATTCTTTATAAAACTTATGTGATCCTTTTTAAATTTTTATCTAGGCTTTATTTTGTGACAAGACGACTTTAATCGATCCTTTTGAAACTTAACGACACTATTTGCACTGCACGTAAAGACATATAAAATCTTAAGTTAAAAGAGAAGCGAGGTGTGAAAAATAAAGGTTCGATAGTTCTAAATTTAGGATAATAGAATTGTTATCTTTTAAACAAAACCTTAGGGTTTGAATCATAGTTATTTCGCAAAACTAGCTTGACGGGATTTTGTGGATAGTATCCGCTGAAAACCCTCAGGAGACAACACTCCTCCTACTAGGGACACCTAGAGGTTTAACGGCTTGTTGCACATGCTCAGTGCAATCGCGTTCCGTGCGAAAGTGCGGTTAGGATTTTCTTTTATGAATAAATGGTTTTTGCTCGGGACGAGCAAAAGATAAGTTTGGGGGTATTTGTTCATATCAGACAACTGCATTCTAATACCGCCCATTCATTATCTATTTGTTGTATTTATCGGTACTATTAACCAATGTCTGCTCAGTAATACAGATTACAGGTATCCGTGATAAAATACTGGAAATACATTTAAAAGCATGGACATATCAATTGAGAGCCGACACTGAAACCAGAACCGTAATCCGACCGATACTTCAGGAGCCCCTTTTTGCAACAAGTTTGTGTACACATTTTTCTATCTAAATGGTCCAACACAACAAATGTGTACACAAGACTTTTAGGCACATGCGGATATGCATTCAAGGCAAAATATTATATGCATTCAAGGCTAAACATCATGTGTTGATTTTTTCCTTTCAAAACTGAAATCAAATCAAAGTCAATCAAACAAATCAGCATGAGCCATAATGGGGTAGCTATGAATCAAGCCATATGTGGGAATGGAGTAATGAGCATTTAATGGTGAAGATTATGTGTGTGATTTAAAGATTCAAATTTCCTTCCAAAACTGAGTGCAAATCAAATTCAAATAGACAAATCAGCATGGACCATGATGGGAAAGACAAGAATCAAGGCACAAATGGACATGAAATAATGTGCATTTAATGCTAAAGATTTTGTGTTGATTTAAAAATTCGAATTTCCCTCCATTCTTTGGAGCCTATAAATACAGACCATGGGGCAAAGTTTCAAAGGTATTCTTTAGTCTTGGATTGTCATTCTTTGTCCAAGTTTTTCTATTCTCCTTTCTTGTAAATAACTTAGTCCCCTTGAGTTCTTAACCTTCTCTTGATCCTTCAACCTTTTCATTGAGCTTGAAAGTTTAAGGGTTGGTTATTGATCTCAAGGGGTTGTATCATTCTTGATGATTAATAAAGATCTCTTTTGTGTCTTCATTCACCATGAGTTCTTTGCCTCTTCTTGATCGTGCAACCTCTTCATTGAGCTTGCAAGTTTAAGATTTGGGTTATTGAACCCATGTCTTGCAATATGTTCTTTGGTTCTTAATCTTTTACTTACTTGCATTTTATTCTTGCTCTTTTAATTCTCGCACTTAAATTCCATGCACTTTAATTACTTGCTTGTAATCTTTTCTTTTCTTTGTTCTTCTCTTTTGTTATCTCTTTTTGGTTTGTTTTGTGAATGGTGTGAATATTGTTGTTAGGAAAAGGGAAAGATATTGTAAGTTAACGTTTCATTTTTCATTTCCTTTTCCCTTTTTTTCTATTTGAAACTCCACCCAAACCCTACGCAAGCGCTCCGTTAGGAACCCTACCCTACCAAGGTAAAGGTGATTCCTAACCGTGGCCGGTTGCATTCGGTTTGGCCGGAGGCGAAAGCAAGAGACAAGAACGGACGGACACGGGTTGATAAGCCGGATTCTATGAATACCGTGCTTAAGTCCCCTAATCCACGTTGTTGCCGATTGTTCTAGCTTCATTGGTTAAGTTCGGCTCAAAGTACTTGAATACGGAATCCATTAACTTACATTATTCTATCATTTCCTAACAAGCCTTATACTTGAATATAACACATAGGTTAGATAACGAACAAATCCGCCACGCACATTAACTCGTAAGAACAAGAACTTAAAACGCTCCGTCTCCCTGTGGATCGACCCGTGCTCGTCGCGGCTAGCTGCAAAGCGACACCGTCCTGATCGCGGTTAAACTTTAGAACTTTTAAATATCCGACACGCTTTTGGCATGCGATCACCGCTCTGAACGTTTCCCACGGGGTCAGGATTGATATAAGCCGCGTTCCACGTAACCAGGAATTTGCTCTGGATGCTTCCCACAGGGTCATAGCCGTGTTCTGCGAGGACTAGGCTCTACTCTGGATGCTTCCCACGGGGTCATAGTCATGTTCTGCGAGGACCAGGATCCGCTCTGGACGTTTCCCATGGGGTCAGGATTGACATAAGCCGCGTTTCACATAACCAGGAATTTGCTCTGGATGCTTCCCACGGGGTCATAGCCGTGTTCTGCGAGGACCAGGCTCGACTCTGGATGCTTCCTACGGGGTCATAGCCGTGTTCTGCGAGGACCAGGATCCGCTCTGGACGTTTCCCACGGGGTCAGGATTGACATAAGCCGCGTTTCAAGTAACCAGGAATTTGCTCTGGATGCTTCCTACGGGGTCATAGCCGTGTTCTGCGAGGACCAGGCTCCGCTCTGGATGCTTCCCACCGGGTCATTATCGTGTTCTTCGAGAACCAGGATCCGCTCTGGACGTTTCCCACAGGGTCAGGATTGACATAAGCCGCGTTCCACGTGACCAGGAATTTGCTCTGGATGCTTCCCACGGGGTCATAGCCGTGTTCTACGAGGACCAGGCTCCGCTCTAGATGCTTCCCACGGGGTCATAGCCATGTTCTGCGGGGACCAGGATCCGTTCTGGACGTTTCCCACGGGGTCAGGATTGACATAAGCCGCGTTTCACGTAACCAGGAATTTTCTCTGGATGCTTCCCACGGGGTCATAGTCATGTTCTGCGAGGACCAGGCTCCGCTATGGATACTTTCCAAGGGTTATAGCCGTGTTCTGCGAGGACCAGGATCTGCTCTGGACGTTTCCCACGGGGTCAGGATTGACTTAAGCCGCGTTCCATGTAACCAGGAATTTTGCTTTGGATGCTTCCCACGGGGTTATAGCCGTGTTCTGCGAGGACCAGGCTCCGCTCTGGACGTTTCCCACGAGGTCAGGATTGACATAGGCCGCGTTCCACATAACCAGGAATTTGCTCTGGATGCTTCCCACGGGGTCATAGCCGTGTTCTGCGAGGACCATGCTTCCTCTGGATATTTCCCATGGGGTTAGGATTGATATAGGCCGCGTTCCACGTAACCAGGAATTTTGCTCTGGATGCTTCCCACGGGGTCATAGCCGTGTTCTGCGAGGGCCAGGCTCCGCTCTGAACATTTCCCACGGGGTCAGGATTAACATAAGCCGCGTTCCACGAGACCAGGAAGGGTTGACTTTATCCGCATTTCAAGGAGTCGGGGTTTGACTCTCGGTCATCTGTGCACCGCCGAGTCATGGAACTGGGAGTTGCCGTTGTTCCGCTTTGCTTAATGCTGTGTCTGTTGTAATGAGACGATGTTGGAGATAGTGGCCTCAGAGTCAATTATTGGATCACAGGCACGTGATTGCAATGATTGAGGGAGGACCTATCCCAGGAGGACAGTCTTACTCAAGATGATAGTATGCTATCTGGTTTACCTTTATCATCGTGTAGTATTTTAGGTGACCTTACAGGTCACTATTGCACGTTGATAGAGCCCCTAGGATTCTTGCTTGACTGCCAGCAGTATGAGGGCGATCATATACGTGGGAGCTGGTAGTCTATAAGCACATCCTTAAAAGGTCCCTAGTCGTGGGAGTTTCGAGACAGAGCATCGATACTCCAGAGTAGACTAGTGTATACAGTCGAGACCCCAACGAAGGACGGTGGCCGGTCTCACAAGCCACTGGTGTCAGTTGGTTCACCTAAGATGTATACAGGTGCTCATTGGGTTATGAGTACACCGGACAGGACTCGCCAGGAACATGCTAGTTGGTCTTATACCTGACGTCAGATAGCAGTTCCCTGGTGACATGTGTACAGGTTAGTTCATCGACCTGAGGATCGTCATTTGTCTCGTGTGAGTTCCCACTGTACTTTGATTACTACCCTACCACGCTCAAAGGAGACGTGCAAGCAGGTTTTAGTTGGGTACAGTCCCGAGCCACATGGAGGCAGTGAGCGGATCTTCAGGGGTTCGTCTCTCCCGGTATTGGGGGTGAGGTCGCGCTATGTCTAGGAGAGCCCTTACACGAAGTCCTTGGCCAAGGCAGGAGATTTACTGGTAGGTATTCCAGTAGTATCTCAGGGTGTTCTGGGTTACACTCCGACACGACTTGTACCGCTTTTGGGGGTCTGACTTTTACCAACCCCTAGGCCCGCCATGCGATGCTCAAAGACGAACAGACCGGACTGTACGGATATTGTCACCGACAGGCTCAGTAGGGTATCAGGATGAGTTCACTCATCGACGTCCCTTTTGGTCAATAGCTGGTAGCCCGTCACGTATGGCTAATACCTCTGACGTGCTAGTGGTTAAATCCACAGCCATAGTATTGACGAGTCTTTAGAGTCCCCCACATTCAGTTACTCAAGTTTCGGGCGAAACGCCGTAGAGGCCGTATGGAGATATGGCAGGGTTCGATCAGATACGTGCGGTATTGCACGGATCAGGATCGGACGGTTAGTACTAGAGGCCGTATGGAGATATGGCAGGGTTCGATCAGATACGTGCGGTATTGCACAGATCAGGATCGGACGGATAATACTAGCGGGCTTTGGTTTAAGCCGGATCCTAGTATAGTACAGTGTAGATTTTGTCTCATTGCATTTGTATTTCGGTCGGAATACAAATGCGGGTATGTATATACAGTAGCGGGGTTTTCCTGTAATTTATTACGGGACCAGTTTTCTGGAGTTGCCAGTTTGCTTTCCGGTTTCGGCCATTTTTCTTTGTATCTTTTATTGACTGAAGATTGGTAGAGGAGGGCTTATTTCCATTTGTGCAAATAAGCAATGTGGAGGGTGGTCTTTGCATATTCTTGTGTCATGATGGTTGCACCATCTTTTGACTTCTTCACTTGTCCATTGACTTCTTGACTTCATCATGGTTTACTTTTGGAGTCATCATGTTTGATGAGTGATAGTTGAGTGAGGTTCTTGCTTTGTGATCATTGTTTTTCATCATCACATTTTCTCTCTCTCTCTTGTATTATTCTTGTGAGACTCACTCCCTCATCCTCTCACTCTCCTCCCTTCACCATGGTGCATGGGCCGGCCAAGCCATGAGAGGGGCTGAAATTTTTGGTGGGGATTTTGGTTGATTCTCTTCATGCTAAAAAAATCCCAAGTTTACTACAAAATTCCACTTCTCATTTCCTCCACCAAAAGACAATTCCCTACAACCCCAAATGAGACATATAGATCTACACGTATTCTACAGCAAACCTTGGGCACGTCGGCTCGCCAACTTCGTGCCCGAGTTGCCTCGGTCCAGAGGTGGGAGCCCGTAAAAGAAGCCGGCGACGTGGTGCCCTTCCGGCGGCGTGGTGGAGACCGGAGATTCCGCGGGGAGATCGGGACGACGACGAGAAGACCGAAGGACACGGATCGCTCGGTATATCTCTCTACCCCCTCTCTAGATAGCTAGAACTAGTTTAATGGCACGATCCGGGTTTATAGTGCGCGGTGGTGCCGGTTTGAAAAGTTAAAGAAAAGCATCGCTTCCGCATTCCGGCATCGGATTGACGGCCGGGGCGCCGCCGTGCACTTACAGACGAATGTTGAGATGATCTCCAGGCTATCTGTGAACTGTTGAGATTTGTCTTCTTGTTATGATGAAACCTGAGGAGAAAAGGTGTGATTCCCTCTTTGTTTGTGCCCCTGGATTGTATACAGGGATTGATGTGATATCACTTGTAGGGCAAAAATTTCATTTATTTTATTTTATTTCTTACCGCGATGCTCTATCATTTCAGCTTTTATATCGCGAAGGTCGCGATTGCCCAATCATTTCGGCTATTTTTCGCGGTGCCCAATCATTTCGGCTATTTGTTTTATTCTTATTCGCTGGTTTTTATTGCGAGTTGCCCAATCATTTCGACTATTTTGCATGCATACATTTTTACTTGCTGACTTTGTTGCAAGTTGCCCCATTATTTCGGCTATTTCGTATGCATGTGTGGCTCGCTAGCTTTTTTGCTGAAAGCTTGGAATTAGACATTGATTTCGGCATCAGCACCGCTACAGCTGGGATATTGCCAAGAGCGAATCATCATTTGCCTCTGTCGATGTTGAAAAAAGGTGGCTTAGTAAAAAAGGTTAAGATCCTGTCGACTAAAGCTTTTGACTTCATGAGCCGTAAGGGTCTCATAAAGGTATTTCTCCCTACAAGTCGTGAGGATCTCGTAGGTGCATTTTCTCCCTAGGAATCGTGGGGATTCCTAAGTGCATGATCTCTTATAATTCGTAAGGATCTTACAAGAGTGCTTTCTCCTTATAAGTCGAGAGGGCTTACAAGGGGGTTCACCGTGCAAACATATCCCTAGTCACGGATGGGACTTTGTTGGGGAAATTTTTATTCGCGCCCGTGAATTATATACAAGGGTCAGCATTGAGCCGCTTGTAGGGCAGTATTGGAGGTTGTGGTGGCCGCTTAAGAACAGGTTCAGATCCCTATAGCTTAAGACTTTTGAATCTTATGAGCCGTGAGGGTCTCATAAGAGAGTTCTCCTTACGAGTCATGAGGATCTCGAAAGTGTGTTTTCTCCTTAGGGATCGTGAGGATTCCTAAGTGTGTTGCTCCCTTGTGAGTCGTAAGGATCTCACGCAGGTGGTTTCTCCTTACAGGGTCGAGAGAACGTTGCAAGTGTCTTTTTAACGAGGTTGCACCCTTTCGGATTTTCACAAAAACTCGCCGATAGCCCTGCTGTTTTTACTCACGGAGCCCTTTCGGGTTTTCATCCGTGCCCATTTTGCTTATGGGCATACTGTTTTCTTTTTCTTTTTTTTATTCTTCTTTTTTTTGTATCAGCCTTGGGATGCTGCAATCCACAGTAGTTTATCGACGTCTCGGTCAACAGCTAGTTTTTAGGACATAGTGGTCTATTGTTAGTTTAAGGACGTTTCGGTCCGTCGTTAGTTTGAGGACGTCTCGGTCCGTGGTTAGTTTAAGGACGTTTCGGTCTATGCTTAGTTTAAGGATGTTTCGGTCCATCGCCGGTTACTACTTATAGAGTTTGGGCTTAGGAAGATAGCGAGCGGACATAGGCGTCGTCATCTATCGTTGACCTAGGCCGTGACTCGTCAGGCGTAGTATTTCTTTAGGAATCGACCATTTATTGGCCGGAAAGGTTTCACCATGCATGTCCATGAGTAGATAGGCTCCACCCTAGTAGACTTTGTATATGATATATGGGCCTTCATAATTCGGCTCGAATTTTCCCCGCTTGGCACAATTGGGGATCATGGGTCTCTTGACCACTTAACATGAGTTCGCCTTGGCGGAATGTTCTAGGCCTAGTCAATCTTTCATATGAGTGCGTCATCATTGTTTTATAAGCCTCTAGATTTTGTTGCGCCATGAGTCGGGTTTCATCAAGGGCATCGAGCTCCTCAAGCCGAAGGTGAGTATTCTCCTCATCTGTTAGCTCGTAATGAACCGCCACTCGTAGAGAGGGAAACTCTATCTTGAGGGGGAGTACTATTTCTGTGCCGAACACCAATGCATATGGCGTTGTGTTTGTAGCCGTTTTGAACGTAGTTCGATATGCCCAGTGAGCTTCATGCAGTCTCTCATGCCAGTTCTTCTTACTTCAAGACATCGTCTTTTTCACGATCTTCGTCAAGGTCTTGTTGAAAGCCTCAGCTAGACCGTTAGCTCGGGGGTTATAGACTGAGCAGTATCTCCAGTCTATGTTGTGCGAAGCGGCTGATCTTGTGGCTTCTGTAGGCTGGCCCATTATCGGAGATGATCCGTCTCGGAGTTCCAAACCGATAAATGATGTGTGTCTTGAAGAAATGGAGGATGTTCTTCGTCTTCACTTCCCTCAGCGGTACTGCTTCTGCCCATTTGGAGAAGTAATTAGCTGTCGCCAAAATGAATCGATGTCCTTTGGACGATGTTGGTTCGATGTGGCCGATTATGTCAGTTCCCCACATTTCGAACGGCCAGCTAGCCATTGTCCGATGTAGTGGATTCGGATGTTGGTGGATAAAGTCCCTATGGATCTGGCACGAGTGGCATTGCTTCGCATACTCGAGGCAGTCCTGAATCATCGTGGGCAAATAGTAGCCCATCCTTTTAATCTTCAGCTTCATTTTTGGCCCGGCTTGGTGAGAACCGCAGAGTCCGTCGTGAGTTTCTTGGACGACTCTCTTTGCCTCTTCAGGTCCCAGGCATCTTATCCACAAAGAATCGAATGATCTCTTATACAGAGTATCATTAATAAAGGCGAAAGATAGAGCTCGCTTCATGAGCTGATGTTTTGAGGACGCATCTTCAGGTGTTTGACGGGATTTGAAGTAGTCTATAAAGACTTCTCTCCAATCCATAGCCTTTTCCTGATCTTTTATTTGTAGGGTTGTCTGCTCGGTCGCTTCCTTTTCCTCGGACGACTCCGAAGATATTTCTTCCGGTGCAAGAACCCGACGGCTTTGCATAATGATCCTCACGTCATCGAGGTTCTCGTCAGCCAGTTCTTTAGTGAGCTTGGCTAATGCATCCGCCTTGCTATTTTCCGCACGTGGTATACTTTCCAAGGTGTAGGAAGGAATTTGAATTAGCAGTCGCTGTACTCTCTCACCGTAATTCACCAACTCTAGTTTGCACGTTTGGTAGTCGCCATTTACTTGACTAACGACCAGTTGGGAGTCTCCGTATATGAGCAGGTTTTCAATTCCCATATCGATGGCGATCTCAAGACCTGCTATCAAAGCTTCATACTCGGCTTCGTTGTTTGTCCTCGGCTCTATTAAGGTGAAGGCAAAGCGCATTATCCCTCCTTGTGGAGTCATGAAGATGAGGCCTACCCCTGATTTGATTATGGGGGTGCTTTGTTTGCGCTTTTTCATGGAAGATGCTCCATCGAAGTAAAGTTCCCATTGGGTATCATTCTCTCTTCTCTCCCCGTCGATTGTGTCAAACGCGTGTTCGTCCGGTAGTTCGCAGTTCAAAGGAGAGTCGGCGGGTATCGGATGCTCAGCGAGGAAGTTGGCGATGGCCTGGCCTTTCACTGCCTTAAGAGGCCGATAACTTATCGAGAACTCCATTAAGAGCAGTGCCCATTTAGCAAGCCGCCATGTTATCATAGCCTTCGACATCAAATACTTGAGAGGATCCACTTTTGATATGAGATGGACCTCATGTGCCAACGCATAATGTCTGAGCTTCGTTATGGCGAAGATCAACGCTAGGCAGTGTTTTTCAATGGGAGAGTAATTGCTTTCTGCCCCCAGGAGAACTCGACTCAGATAATAAAGGTCTCTCTCTTTCCCTTGGTCATTCTCGTGTGCCCATAATGCGCCTAGCGAACCTTCGAGGGCTGTTGTATACAGGACGAGAGGTTTTCCTTTAACGGGAGCGGCCGGCACTGGCGGATTCTCAGGTATTGCTTGATTTCATCTAGTGCGCTTTGGAATTTGTGATCCCAGACGAACAGAGTTCCCTTCTTCATTAGGTGACTGTAAGGACGACACTTGCCGGAGAGATTGGCTATAAATCGCCGGATATACGCGAGCTTTCCTTGGAGAGACCGCAGCTGTTTGAGAGTTCTTGGCGGAGGCATTTCTATAATCGCCTTGATCTTTGACGGATCTATCTCGATGCCTCGGTGTCGGACGATGAATCCTAGGAATTTGCCCGAGGAAACTCCGAACACACATTTGAGAGGGTTCATCTTCAAGTTGTATTGCCGGGGGCGTTGAAATACGATCTTCAGATGCTCTAGATGTTCCTCGTATGATTTGCTTTTAACTACGAGGTCGTCGATATAACATTCGACAATTTCATGTATGAGGTCATCGAAGATCTTCGTCATGACCTTCTGATAGGTGGCACCAGCGTTCTTTAGACCGAAAGGCATCACCTTATAGCAGAATATACCCAAAGGGGTCCGGAAAGCGGTGTGCTTCTGGTCCTCGGGATGCATTTTTATCTGATTATATCCTGATGATCCGTCCATGAAGGAGAAGACTTCATGAGTGGATGTGTTATCTATCATGAGCTCAGTGACTGGTACTGGAAAGTCGCCCTTTGGGCAGGCTTTATTGAGATCCCAAAAGTCCACACATATGCGCACCGTCCCATTTTTCTTTATCACCGGGACGATGTTGGAGATCCAGTCAGGATACTGAACCTCTTGGATGAAGCCAGAGTCGATTAGCTTCTTGACCTCGGCGTTGATGCTCATCTCAAGCTCGAGCCGCATTCTCCTCGGTGCTTGTTTGATTGGCTTGACGTCCGGGGATATTGCCAATTTGTGGACATCAATCTCTGGATCTAGTCCTGGCATCTCGGAATAGTTCCATGCGAAGAAATTTTTATGCTGCATAAGCACGTCCTTTAGTGTAGCCACCCTTTCTTCAGACAGCAGCTCACTGACAAATGTCGGTCGCGGGTCACTTGCCGTCCCCAAATCAATTTTCTTGAGGTTATCTGTAGTGGTATGTACTCCATCTTCCAGTTCTTTTGGCGCCGGTGGAAACTCTGAGATCACTTCGTCATCATTGTTTTCGACGAATCAGGGGAAATCATCCGTATTCTCGGGCTCTTCTTCTGACAGTGTTATCGTGTGGCAGGTACGAGATCGTTTCCAAGATCGATGTGGATCTGGTTCTATCCTCGCTATATACGTCGCTTTTGGTTCATGCTTCTGTGGCGGGCTTACCCTCCAACTGCTAGATAGAGCGAACCTGTCCTGTTGATATTGGTTTTCAACCCAGTTCTTGAAGGTGAAGCAGTCTTCGAGAGGATGTCCTATTGCTCGGTGATAAGAGCAATAGCCTAGGTGAGAGACCTCGTTCGCTTGCTCAGGATGCTTAGATTCCGGTAGTGTCATCATCTGATGCTTTATGACGAGATCGAATATCTTCTTTGTCTTGTCTTGGGGAAAAGAATATTCCCGACCCATCTTCTTTATAAGGGACGGATCCCGACTCCTCGATCCTTTGCTCGCGTGGCTTCTTAGACCCGCTTGGCTGCTGTCGAACGTTTCTTCCATTCTTTGGCTTATTTTTACCTTTGCGCCGGGTCTTCTGTATGACGGGCTGGCGACGAGGAGCATTGTCATTCTCCACGGCCTGCTGAAAGAGGCGCTGCATCCTGGATTTCTCGTAAATGGCCATTTCACGGTTATGGTCGTCCTGGACCTTCTGACCCGCTTCCCTTACTAGCTTGTGTAAGTCCATGCTACCTCTCCCAGTACTTTCGGGCATGCGGAATTTGACGAAAAACAATTTTCTAGAGGTGTTAACATGGACTCGAAACCGGATCTTTGTTAAACATCTAACTAACAATCTAACTAGGAGTTGTTAACTACTCGGTTAGGGGGTTATACCTTTCTTTCTTGAACTCCTTCGTCTTCAAGCCTCGATGGTTGTCCGGATCGGCTTCACTCCGTCGTCTCCTTGCGCCGAAGATAGATCCACCTCGAAAGCTTCTACCTTTGGCTTCTTCTTCGATCTTTGAAGAAACTAGTTCACTTGGTTTGCTAAACCTTGTGAACTAGAGTGAGTAGAGAAGAGTGTGTTAGGATTTTCTCTATGGTTCTTGGTTCTCAACACATGAGACAAGTGTGTAAGTGCACGGCGGCGCCCCGGCCGTCAAACAGACGGCCAAATGCGGAAGCGGTGATAAACTTTAGTTTTGCGGACTTTGCAAACCGGCACCACCGCGCACTAGACTCCGGATCGGGCCATTAAACTAGATCTAGCTAACAACAAGACGGGTTAGAGATATACCGAGTGATCCGAGTCCTCCGGTCTTCTCGTCGTCGTCCCGATCTCTCGCGGAAACTCCGGTCGTCGCCTCCTCGCCGGTAGGGCACCACAACGCCTGCATCTTTTACGGGCTCCCGCCTCTATACCGAGGCAACTCGGGCGTGAAGTTGGCTAGCCGACGCGTCCAAGATATGCTATAGAATAGTGTAGCAAGCAGGTCTCTTTGGGGTTTATGAGGTTGCCATGTAGGAGGAATTTTGCACAAAGAATTTCATGGATGCTTGATGGAGAAATTGAGCATGCAAAGGAAATGAAATGGAGCATCCATCAAGGAATGAGCTCGGCCAAATATCATGCTCACTGGAAAAATGGAATGAAAATCAAGCAAGCTCTCACAGAACTCAAAGCAACCAAATGAATATCTATATATTAATTCATCCACACCTCCAAAACAATTCCAGCACACACTCAAATATATTCCATTCCTTACAAAGGAAATTAATCCACTCAAATAATCCTTACTCCATACCCAACAGTGGTCGGCCCAATCACACCACTCAAACAGTGGCCGGCCCCACCACTAAACCCATACTCATACATGCCTTAATTAATGCATCATGGAGCAAAGATGCAATCAAATCAAAACTTTATGCAATAAACCCCTCCACAAAATGTTATTTGCAAACTTGCAAATAACCCCCTCCATCGGAAAAGTCCGGCCGGAAAAGAACAAAGGAAAACCGGCCGGAACGGAATGCAAACTGGCAACCCCAGAAAACTGGTCCCATAATAAATTACAGGAAAACCCCGATACTGTGCATACACACCCGCATTTGTATTTCGACCGAAATACAAATGTAAAGAGACAAAACTACACAATCAAATACTAAGATCCGGCTTAAGCCAAAACCGGCTAGTAAAAACCGTCCGATCACCATCCGTGCAATACCGCACGTATCTGATCGAACCCTGCCATATCTCCATACGGCCTCTACAGCGTTTCGCCCGAAAGCTGAGTAACTGAATGTGTGGTGGACTCTAAAGACTCGTCAATACTATGGCTGTGGATTTAACCACTAGCACGTCAGAGGTATAAGCCAATACGTAACGGGCCACCAGCTATTGACTAAAAGGGACGTCGATGAGCGAACTCATCCTGACACCCTACTGAGCCTGTCAGTGACAATATCCGTACAGTCCGGTCCGTTCGTCTATGAGCATCGCATGTCGGGCCTAGGGGGTGGGTAAAAGTCAGACCCCCAAAAGCGGTACAAGTCGTGTCGGAGTGAAGCCCAGAACACCCTGAGATACTACTGGAATACCTACCAGTAAATCTCCTGCCTTGGCCAAGGACTTCGTGTAATGGCTCTCCTAGACACAGCGCGACCTCACCCCCAATACCGGGAGAGATGAACCCCCGAAGATCCGCTCACTGCCTCCATGTGGCTCGGGACTGTACCCAACTAAAACCTGTTTGCACGACTCCTTTGAGCCGTGGTAGGGTAGTAATCAAAGCACAGTGGGAACTCACACGAGACAAATGACGATCCCCAGGTCGATGAACTAACCTGTACACATGTCACCAGGGAACTGCTATCTGACGTCAGGTATAAGACCAACTAGCATGTTCCCGGCGAGTCCTGTCGGTGTACTCATAACCCAATGAGCACCTGTATACATCTTAGGTGAACCAACTGACACCAGTGGCTTGTGAGACCGGCCACCGCCCCTCGTCGGGGTCTCGACTGTATACACTAGTCTACTCTGGAGAATCGATGTCCTGTCTCGAAACTCCCACGACTAGGGACCTTTTAAGGATGTGCTTATAGACTCCAGCTCTCACTTATATGATCGCCCTCATACTGCTGGCAGTCAAGCAAGAATCCTAGGGGCTCTATCAACGTGCAATAGTGACCTGTCAGGTCACCTAAAGCAGTACACGATGATAAAGGTAAACCTGATAGCATACTATCATCTCGAGTAAGACTGTCGTACCGGGATAGGTCCTCCCTCAATCATTGCAATCACGTGCCTGTGATCCAATAATTGACTCTGAGGGCACTATCTCCAACAAAGTGAACCATAGACTCAAGAGGGAGAGCAAGAGGAAGGAGATGAGAGCTCAAGAACAAGAGAGAGAATGAGAATGATAGAATGAGAGAAGACTTTTCTCTCTTGGCTCTCATAATCCAAAGCCATCATCACAATAATAGTAATCAAGTATTGTGTAAATGGTTTAAGCTACAATAGCCATATCATTTCATGCACTCATTTCTCACAAGAGAAACAAGCAAGTAAAAAGTCTTTGCCATGAAATGATAGCCATTGTCATCATGATGGTCAACTAGTCAAACCTAGTCAACCGGTCAACAAAGTCAACAAGTCAACAAAGTCAACCCCTCAACAACCATATCACCATAATACTTAATTAATATTATTGTTAATCCTATATCATATTCTCATTAGGGTTGAGCAAAAAGTCAATAGTCAACAGTCAACGGTCAACAACCCTAATGAGAATCCTCTGCCTCTGTCTCTCCGTCAACTGTGCATACACACCCGTATCCGCGTTCCGAGGAACACGAATACAAACTGGATAAATCCAATCCCAAAACGTATACTAGGATCTGGCTTAAACCAAAGCCCGCTAGTGTTAACTGTCCCGACACTAAACGTGCACAAGTGCACGGATGTGACTGAACCCTGTCGCAAAACCATGCGACCTGTCGCAAAACTATGCAACCTCTACTCTTTTACCTAAAGGCGAATAGCTTTCTGTGTGGGACTCTAAAGACTCGACATTACGCTGGCAGTGCGTTTAACCACAGACCGCAAGCGGCACTAGCTGTGCGTAACGGTCCCTAGGTAGATGCCGACAAGAAGACTGACGAGGTGAAACCCATCTGAACTCCTACTGAGCCTGAATGTGACAATCTCCGTACAGTCCGGTCTGTTCGTCTGATACATCGCATGGCGGGCCTAGGGGGCGGTAAACGTCAGTCCCCTAATAGCGGTACAAGTCGTGTCGGAGTGAAGCCCAAAACACCCTGAGATAACACTGGAAGCCTACCAGTATATCTCGATTGCCCTGGCCAGGGACTACTCGTGTAGTGGCTCTCCTAGACACAGCGCGATGTCAACCCCCAATACCGGGAGAGACGAATCCTGTCTAACCGTCACTGCCTCCAAGTGCTTCGGGACTGTACCCAACTACTACCTGTTTGCACGACTCCTTTGAGCCGTGGTAGGGTAGTAATCAAAGTACAGTGGGAACACATTCGAGGCGAAGTGACAGTGTCAAGTCAGCGGACTAAGCTGTACTCATGTTACCTGGGAACTGATAACTGACGATAGGTATAATACCAACCGGTCAGTTCCCGACGAGTCCTGTCCAGTGTACCCGTAACCTAACGAGCACCCGTATACTATATCCAGTACGACGTACTAATGGCTGTGGGACAGACCATCTCCCACACTGGGATGAGAAGCACATACGCTAGTCTACTCCGGAGTATCGATGCCCTGTCTCGATAGTCCTGCGACTAGGGACCTGTATAAGGATGTGCTTATAGATTACACATCCCTCACTAGTGTGACTGCCATCACAACGCTGGTAATCAAGCAAAGATCCTAAGGGCTCCACTAATGTGTATAGGTGATATACTAAAATAAACACATGTACACATTGAAGTAGAAACAAACCAAATAGCATACTACTATATTGAGCAAGATTGTTTATACAAGGTGAATATCCCAAACTTCCATTAAGTAATATACAAACTAGTATTATACAGTAATGGCCTCTAGGGCATATATACTAACACTCTCCCACTTGCGCTAAGGCTATGTACTGGCGTATCGAAGACCTATCATCTCGATCAGCCGCTCAAACTGAGTCTGGGGAAAGGCCTTGGTGAATGGATCTGCAGTGTTATATTCTGAAGCGACCCTCCTAACCTCGATCTCCTGGCGATCCACGATCTCCCTGATCAGGTGATACCGCCTCAAGATGTGTCTGGATCTCTGATGGGACCTGGGTTCCTTCGCTAAAGCTATAGCCCCGTTGTTGTCGCAATACAGAGGTATTGGATCAACAATGGACGGAACCACCTGAAGTTCTTTCAAGAACTTCCTCATCCAGACAGCCTCTTTTGCGGCATCAGATGCAGCGATGTATTCCGCTTCCATCGTCGAGTCTGCAACGGTTTCCTATTTGGAACTCTTCCAACACACCGCCCCTCTATTGAGGGTAAAGACAAAACCCGACATGGACTTGGAATCATCCTTGTCACTCTGGAAGCTGGAGTCAGCAAAGGCCTCGATCTGGAGGTCTTTTCCGCCATACACCAAGAACATCTCCTTAGTCCTTCTCAGGTACTTGAGAATGTTCTTTACCGCTATCCAATGTTTCTCCCCAGGGTTTGATTGATACCGGCTTACCACACTCAGTGCATAAGCTACATCTGGTCTGGTACACAACATCGCATACATTATAGAGCCTACCGCAGAAGCGTAGGGTATAATAGACATGCGATCCCTCTCCAAATCAGTCTTGGGAGACATCTCTTTAGAGAGGGTGATCCCGTGACAAGCCGGTAGGTTACCGCACTTGGAATCCTCCATACTGAATCTTTTCAGTATGGTGTCGATGTACCTGGACTGTGAAAGTCCTAATATCCTCTTGGATCTATCACGATGGATCCGGATCCCCAGGATGTATGAGGCATCACCCAGGTCTTTCATGGAGAACCTGTGTGACAAGAAACCCTTGACAGATTGTAGCATAGGAATGTCATTTCCTATTAAGAGAATGTCATCCACGTATAAAACGAGGAATACTACAGTTCTCGCTACAAATCTACTATAGATGCATGGTTCATCTGGATTTTTGATAAAGCCAAATTCCTTGACCGTCTCATCAAAACAGATGTTCCAACTCCGCGATGTCTGCTTTAGTCCGTAGATGGACTTAAGCAACTTGCACACCTTTCCGCTGCTCCCACTCTGAATGAAACCCTCTGGCTGGTCCATATAGACACACTCCTCTAAATTTCCATTTAGAAAAGCGGTCTTTACGTCCATCTGCCAAATCTCATAATCGTGGAAGGCAGCAATGGCAAGAAGGATCCGAATGGATTTCAGCATAGCTACTGGAGAAAAGGTCTCATCATAGTCCAAACCAGGTCTTTGACGAAAACCCTTTGCAACCAGCCTAGCTTTATAGGTCTCAACATGTCCATCTACACCAATCTTCCTTTTGAAGATCCACTTGCATCCTACGGGTTTTACCCCGTCTGGAGCAATGTCCAACGTCCATACTTTGTTGGTGTACATGGACTCCATTTCGGTCCGCATTGCATCCAGCCATTTTACCGAGTCAACGCTCTGAACGGCCTGCTGGAAGCTAGTAGGCTCATCATAATCTATGATGCAATCCTCTCTATCCCCGTCTATGAGAAAACCGTAGTATCTCTCGGGCGGATGAGACTGCCTACTACTCCTGCGGAGCGGCGTAGGAATGTCCTGTTCTTTTGAACCCTCTGGTTCCACTAAGCTTTCAGTAATAGTCTGTGGTTCTGGAATTTCTTCCAGTTCTATTTCGCTCCCACTTGTTTCCTTTTCTAAGAACTGGTGTTCCAGAAAATGGGCATTACGAGAAACAATGATCTTTTGTTCCTCTGCGTAATAGAAGAGATACCCCCTGGAATTCTTTGGGTATCCCACAAACTTGCACAGTACTGAGCGTGCCTCGAGCTTGTCCGCATGCTGCTTTTTGACAAAATCTGGACATCCCCAGATCTTCAGATATTGAAGATAGGGTTTCTTCCCACTCCATATTTCATATGGAGTGGTAGGCACAGTCTTAGTCGGAACTCGGTTCAAAAGGTATGCAGCTGATTCTAGCGCATATCCCCAAAATGATCGCGGTAACTCAGTGTTACTCATCATGGACCGTACCATATCCAATAGGGTTCGATTCCGTCTCTCCGATACACCGTTATGTTGCGGAGTGTATGGAGGAGTAAGCTGAGAGAGAATTCCGTTCTCTTTTAAATAATCCAGGAACTCGGCACTTAAGTATTCTCCACCTCGATCAGATCTTAAAATCTTGATACTTTTGCCGGTTTGTTTTTCTACTTCATTCTTATACTCCTGGAACTTTCCAAAGGCTTCGGACTTATGTTTCATTAAGAAGACATAATTGTACCTTGAAAAATCATCCGTAAAAGTAATGAAGTAAGAATAACCGCTTCGCGCATGTGTAGACATTAGACCGCACACGTCACTGTGTACGAGTCCCAAGAGCTCGCTCGCTCTTACTCCGTGTCCAGTGAACGGAGTCTTTGTCATCTTTCCTTTGAGACAGCATTGACAAGTGGCATACGATTGATATTCGAACGGATTCAAATATCCTTCTGTATGTAACTTCGTCAACCTTCTCTCATTGTTGTGACCTAGTCTACAATGCCATAAGAAAGTCTGATTTATTTCCGGAGACTTTCTTTTGTGTGTATTCTGGACATTGAAAATCTGTGGTTGGTTTAATACGTATATACCATTGCTCAATGTACCTGACCCAATCAAAACTTGATTAAGGTGAATGTTTACAACATTGCTTACAAACGCAAATTCATAACCTTCTTTAGAAACCAAAGATACAGAAATGATATTACAAGTTGTGTTGGGTACAAAAAAGCAATTACGCAAAACCAAAACATGTCCATCTGACATTCTCAGGTGATAGTCCCCCACGGCCTTAGCATCCATGCTAGCTCCGTTTGCAACTTTGAAGGTCATGTCACCTGCCTTCAAAACCCTATGGTTTCTCAACGCCTGCAAAGAATTACAGATATGAGATCCTGATCCGGTATCCAAGACCCAGGAAGTAGAGTTTATTGAAAGACAGTTTTCAATAACATACACACCTGAAGCTGAAGCCGCAACCTGCTTCAATTCCTGTGTCCTGGCTTTCCAAGCTCTGCAATCATTCTTCCAGTGTCCTTTCTTATGACAATAGAAGCATTCTTCTTTATCCACAAGCTGCCCCGCTTTCTTTGTTGCTTTTGCTTTTCCCTTCGTATCCACTTTACCAACACCGCCCCTTGGTTTGGCGGGGGCTTTCTTCTTCTTTCCCTTGGCTTTCGCCTTGGACCTAGAAGAGGAAGATGTAAGTGCACGGCGGCGCCCCGGCCGTCAAACCGACGCCGGAATGCGGAAGCGGTGATAAACTTTAATTTTGCGGACTTAGCAAACCGGCACCACCGCGCACTAAACACCCGGATCGAACCATTAACAAGTCTAAGCTAACTACAAGATAGGGAAGAGATATACCGACTGATCCGAGTCCTCCGGTCTTCATCTCCACTCCGATCTTCTCGCGGGATCTCCGGTCGTTGCCTCCTCGCCGGAAGGGCACCACATCGCCTACGTCTTTTACGGGCTCCCACCTCAATGCCGAGGCAACTCGGGCACGAAGCTGGCTAGTCGACGTGCCCAAGATTCGCTGTAGAATGTGTAGTGAGCTATTGTCTCTATTGGGGTTATGTTGCCATAAAGATGATGGAGGAATTGGTGCAAAAGAATTTTCCATAGAACTTGCTGGAAAAGGGAGCAGGCTAAAAAATGATGAGCTCGGCCAAGAGCATTCTTGCTCTCTGGAAATTACCAAAATGAAGCAAGCTACTTCTTGCACAATGTAGCCCCTTTAATTAATCTCATTTCCCAACAACCAAAAACAGTGCACTCATTTAATTCTTCCAACCTCTTAGCAATTAATCCAACAACTCCTGCAGGCCCATCAAGTGCTCACTGCCACCAAATAATAATTAACCCCTCATCTCAAGAAACACCAGCACATGCATGGGGAGGGGGGGCCACGAAATTCAACAAGCAGGGAAAGCAACATGAAGAAAAGTTTACACACTAAAATGTAAACATGTCTCCTAGCACATACTTCAAGTGGCCGGCCCTCTTTTGAGGATGGAGAAAAGGTGATTGTATTTTCAAAAAGGAAATATGCAAGAAACCCCTCACTAAAAAATTAATTGCAAACTTGGAATTAACCCCTCTCCAGCAAAAAGTCCGGCCGGGAAAGAACAAAGGAAAACCGGCCGGAACGGAATGCAAACTGGCAACTCCAGAAAACTGGTCCCGTAATAAATTACAGGAAAACCCCAATACTGTGCATACACACCCGCATTTGTATTCCGACCGAAATACAAATGCAAAGAGACAAAACTACACTGTACTATACTAGGATCCGGCTTATACCAAGCCGGCTAGTATAAACCGTCCGATCACGATCCGCGCAATACCGTACGTATCTGATCGAACCCTGCCATATCTCCATACGGCCTCTACAGCTTTTCGCCCGAAAACCTGAGTAACTGAATGTGGGGGACTCTAAAGACTCGTAAACACCTTAGTTGTGGATTTAACCACCAGCACGTTAGAGGTATAAGCCAATACATAACGGGCTACCAGGTATTGACTAAAAGGGATGTCTGTGAGCGAACTCAGCCTAACACCCTACTGAGCCTGTCAGTGACAATATCCGTACAGTCCGGTCCGTTCGTCTATGAGCATCGCATGGCGGGCCTAGGGGGTTGGTAAAAGTCAGACCCCCAAAAGCGGTACAAGTCGTGTCGGAGCGTAGCCCAGAACACCCTGAGATACTACTGGAATACCTACCAGTAAATCTCCTTGCCTCGGCCGAGGGCTTCGTGTAATGGCTCTCCTAGACACAGCACGACCTCACCCCCAATACCGGGAGAGACGAACCCCTGAAGATACGCTCACTGCCTCCATGTGGCTCGGGACTGTACCCAACTAAAACCTGTTTGCACGACTCCTTTGAGCCGTGGTAGGGTAGTAATCAAAGTACAGTGGGAACTCACACGAGACAAATGACGATCCCCAGGTCGATGAACTAACCTGCACACATGTCACCAGGGAACTGCCATCTGACGTCTGGTATATGACCAACTAGCATGTTCCCGGCGAGTCCTGTCCGGTGTACTCATAACCCAATGAGCACCTGTATACATCTTAGGTGATCCAACTGACACCAGTGGCTTGTGAGACCGGCCACCGCCCCTCGTCGGGGTCTCGACTGTATACACTAGTCTACTATGGAGAATCGATGCCCTGTCTCGAAACTCTCACGACTAGGGACTATTTAAGGATATGCTTATAGACCCCCAGCTCCCACTTATATGATCGCCCTCATACTGCTGGTGGTCAAGCAAGAATCCTAGGGGCTCTATCAACGTGTAATAGCGACGTGTCAGGTCACTTAAACAGTACACGATGATAAAGGTAAACCAGATAGCATACTATCATCTCGAGTAAGACTGTCCTACCGGGATAGGTCCTCCCTCAATCATTGCAATCACGTACCTGTGATCCAATAATTGACTCTGAGGGCACTATCTCCAACAATCTCCCACTTGCACTCAAGGCTAATTATTGCGATGTCGCATACTCACAGCCCGTGTGATACCGAACACCCAGCACCTCTACTAGTCAGTCTCACAAAGCTCGTTTGAGAAACAATTGCGTTCGAGGAATAGCCTCAGTGAGTGGATCCGCCTTGTTGTCTCTTTCCATGTCTCTCTATATCTCAAGTTCGCGGAGAAACCCATCTCCCGAAAAAAGTAATACCTGTCTTAGAATGTGTCTGGATGTCTGATGGGACATAGCTCATAAATGAACTCCAAATCCAAACTTCTTAGACTGTATCGTCAACTGAACTTAATCAGTATCCTGCGCCATGCCACCCTCAGTATTGCCTTAGACCACCTGTCCAAAATACTGCCCCTCATCAGAAGGAAAAATATAGCTCTGACAACCTCCTTGTCGTCCATGTCACCTTGGAAGCCTGGAATGATAACTGTTTCCCGAATGAGGTTGTCGTTATCATATCCCTAGAACATCCACTTATGTTCTAAAACTGCTTCCGACTGTTTCTCCAGGATAGGATCAATATCAACTTATTGCATCTAGTGCAAGAACAACATCTGGTGTGGTACTTGACATCTCATGATTGACTCAATTGCCTAAGCAAGTGATCTGTCAATCATGCACATCCCTCTCCCCTTTAGTCTATAAGACACCTTTAGAGAGGGTGACTCCATCTTCTGCAGGTACACTACCGTGTATGGAGTCGTCCATTCTAAATACTCTTAGAATGCTGTCTAAGTACCCAGATTGGGAGACTACCCAAATCTAGATCTAAAGCCATAGATCTAGTAACCAGAATGTCTGATATAATGTCTAAGTCCCATTGTGGAGAAACTACTGTGTGACGACCAAAGTATAACCGACTGTAGTATAGGAGTTTCTTTTCCTACTCTGTGTATGTTATCCAAATACCAGGATATCACACCCTACTACCTTCTCAACAGATCCATCCCCTATTCTGATGAAGTCAAACCTATGACTGTCACGTCAGAAATAGATGATCTATCTCCGCTACTTCTGCTTTAGTCTATAAATAGACATAAGCTACCTGTCCACCAATGCTTCCGCTGCTCCCACTGACTACGACAACCCTCTGGCAGAGTCATATAGACGTACACTTCTAAAACTAGTTTAGAACGACGCTATACTCATCCTCCCACCGGGTCTCGCAGCCTGGAACAACAGCAATGGTAATTGTGGGTAAACAAGAACTTCCCTGTCACCGTCCTTGAGGCTACCGTAGTACCTCTCGAGTGGCTGAAGTTACCCACCTTATCTGCGGAGTGGCCAATGGAATGTCAATCCAGATTGAATCTTTAGGTTCCTTATCAAATCTTCAGTAATCGTTTGTGGTTCCGGAATCACTTCCAGTTCTACCATACTCCCACTACTGATTTCTGAAAAAATCCATTTTTATTAAAACTGTGGCGAGTCTAGAACAATATTGCTATTGTTCATCCAGATGGTAGAAAATCAACCCGCGTCATAGCCTGGGTCAACCCACAAACAGCCATTACAGAAACGTGCCTTGAGTTGTCCAGTGTCTGGTTTTAAGCATAAGCCGGACAACTCCCCGTACCTTAACATCGTTAAGATATGAACTGTTCTATATCCCATATAGGACCAGAGGCACTGATTTAATTGAACCAGATTCAAATCATGCAACTGTCTCCAGTGCATGTCAACTAAATGGAAAGAGGCCAATCAGCGTTACTCAACTTAGGAATGCTTCCAATTATGAGTAACCTGAAAGAGAAGCAATTTCTCTTAATCATCACTATCAACTGAATACCATACACAAGTATCTACATCTTCGATCTCTTTGAAGAATCCCGATACTTGCTACACCTGGTTCTCTACTCTATTCAAATACCCATAACTTCTCCAAATTCGGAACCTGTGTTTTCACGAAACACTTGTCTAAAAACTAGAGAAGTCATAAGTAAACCGAATATAGTACGAGGACCAACCCCTCTGTCCTGATGGACCCTGGACATCATACAACACTCTGTACAAGTCCCTTGAGTCTGATAACTCACTCACTGTGTGTCGTAGGTTGAAAACTGTACTTATGGTTAAGAAGAATTACACCGCTGTTTAATGCTCCTTACCTAACCATCCACTGATATAGGTAAATGTCATAGACATAATTTCAGAAAGGTATATCTCACTCTATGAAAATAGACGTACAGATATATCAATTTGAAATTGGTGCATAATAGCGGATATTCAAAACCAAATATTTGCCGACCGGCAAACAACCCAGGTGACTTCCTCAAATATCACCGATTACAACGAATCCCGATATAATGAGGATGATCACCCAATTCCCAATAACTTACTCCCACTCATCATCTGTAAAACCATACAGATGTGAGAATCGTACCTGGTAAATACATACCCTGGAGTAAGTACCTAATCGGGAAATCAGTTTTCTTTTAACATTACACAGTGAAGCTGAAACATTGAAATGTTTCGATGGGGTATCCCGGTATTCTTAGTAATGCCACTTCCATTATCCAGATTCACAACTGTAACCGTAAATTTCTTTGCCACCTCTCCAAGTCCCTTCATATGTCTTTAGTCGTTACCTTCTGCACACCCTATAGGCCAAATGGTTTTCTTCCTTTCCTACCGTTCGGCACCAGCCTATGGTTTGGAAGAAGACTATCCAATAAGCATAATGGGTGTACTGTCCCAATCCTAGGAACACTCGCAATGAGAGAGGGTGAAGATAAAAGACAACCGAATAAACCTTCCTATTTCTCCTGGACCAGAATCCATCCCCGAACTGGAACAAGTTCCATTCGAGTTCGTATATAACCATACGATGGAGTATCCAAATAAACTGTGGATCTTCGTAGTGATACGGAGTGTCCTGGAGAAATACAAAGGTGATGTGGGAGTGGTAACGAAATATTTGGTTTGGTCGTGAATATCTGTTGCAATTTACTTTGCCCTCTTACTAATCCCTTGCTTTGTCTGAACTTAATACCTTCTGTACACCATCGTTATGCTAATTGGTTTTCTTCATTCCCTACCGGTCGGCACCAGCCTAAGGTTTGGAAGAAGACAATCCAATTTGCGTAATAGGTGTACTACCCCTAAACCAAGGAGTACTCGTAACCTGAGAGAGGGTAAAAGGAAAAGACAACTGAATAATCCTATCCGTTTTCTCCAGAACCGGAAACCATCCTCGAATAAATCTTTCGAGTTCGTATCTAACCATACGATGGTTTTGTCCAATGGAAGTGGATGTTCGTAGTAAAACGGGGTGTCCTGGAGAAAAGGGTAAAAGTAGGAGTGGCAATGAGGTTTGCAACTCTGACAATCCAAAAGCCAGTGTTAAGAAGGTTCGGTCAACTTGGTCACTGAGTCATAGTCTTAGGGTCGGGTCAATAGTCGCTGCCAAAGAGAGAAAGAAAAGAAACACTCAGCGTGCACTCTAACCTAGATCAGAATGGTTACCAATTTATCTAATCTGGACACCTCCCACTGTACCTCAAATTCTCCTCCAAACCTGAAAGAAGAATTAGTCGGGGTCACCCGAGGAGTAAACTAACTCATCAGTGGGAATCGGGATCCAACTCTCATCGCATGACAACGTGACGGAATCCGCTCACGGTATCACACTCCAGAAGGTATGCGCATATCTGGCAAGTTTCAGTTCTTTTGAAACTCCCGATGTGATTTCTGCCCCATGCTCTTATGACCTTGACGAAGGTCAACAAATCATAAGTCACATGTCAAGTTCCACCCGTCATTGTCCAGGTTAATTTGAACCCACCCGTACAAGCCCTTGACGAAGGTCAACAAGGCTATACGACTGTCCCAAACCAACACATCTATCTATGCAGCAGAAAGGCAACAAGCAGCTACCATGCACTATGCCTTGACGAAGGTCAACAAACATAGCATGAATACTACGTGCTACCCGTCTGAAACGACGGAGGGCTACGAATGGTTTCTGGCGAAAACATTTAACGTAATGAACTTGATATCGTTGAACGAACGGATAGCTTTTTAGAAAATATAGTGACGAAAACCTTTACTAAAGAGGTCACTCCCGGTGAAGGGATCTCGGCTCTTTCCCCGTAGAATGGGGTGCAGGATATTCCAAATGAATACCACGATGCAAAGCAAAAGTAATCGGCTATAGTGAAGTTAATGCCCTGACGCAAACTTTTTGTCCAAGGGGTCACTCCCGGTGAAGGGATCTCGGCCCTTGCCTCGTCGACTGAGGAGCAGGATATTCCAACTGAATATCACGATGCAAAACAAAAGTGAACGTCCTTGCAATAACAGCTTTTTGAAAAATGTTCCAACAACATCAGATTAGGTTTGTTTTTAACTTGCATTGATCAAAATCAATGCAGTCCCATCAATTGATCACACCACAAAGAACGAAAATATACTGATGTACGTATATGTCATCCGCATTCGCCATTGGGTCCCGTCATTACCCGTTAGGTTAGCTAACTAACGACAGAGCGGGGACTGGACTAGCGCGGATGTAAAACATATACAACATCTACTAATATATATACCAATATATTATATTTCGCTCAAGGCGTGAATAGAAATGCAACATCACAGAAATGTACAGCATCACAGAACAATATAGATATCTGGGATCCCCGGGTTTCACAGAGCCACTACTGAAACCCGACGTTCCCCTGGTCGTGTGGATAGCCTGTGCAATGAAATCCTAGACCCCTACGGGCGCGGCAAGCCACCCGCCAAAACCTGAAGCGAGGCAGCCCCCTTCAGCACCGTGAATGGACCACCCAGCACTTCACGGAATCCGGTAACTCGGGCATCCCTCCTGGGTCAACCTGTACCCCCTACGAGTGCGGCGAATAGCCCGCCAATCCTAGAGTGAAGCCCCCTCCGTCCCAATGCCATGAGATGCGGGCTTGTTGCCCTCCAGAATCCGGCTATCTGTGCACCCCTCCGCGGGGTAATCCTAGTACAGAAAGTAAAATATACATACAACGGGTACATCAACCGCAACCAGGTCGTGCCCCAAAATAATAATACAAACTGGCAGTGACGGCAGTCCACAAGTCGGACGCTCGCCCCGCAATATCAAATATACATAATACAACCACAACTGTACTAGCATTGCATCCAGGCTATTCCCCACGACCGATCCGCAACATCACAGCAAAAACAGAACATCAACGTGAAAGTCACGTTCGCAAATCCGTCTAACCGGGCTATAGCAGTTAGACCGGATTTACCGATCAAGTGACATTCACGGTCGCAGATATAATGTAAATACTGTGAAAAATGTGTTTAAAATATCCGATCAATCAAATTTTAACAAGTGGGCCCCCAAGCAATACTGTAGCAGTTAAAGAAATTCTGGGCCCAATGTTAATGTTCCAAAACCCATATTTTAAGCCCAGAAAGCGACTGAAGAAATTTGACAAAGCAAGGACACCATTCGGCGGCGGAACCACGGCCCCAGGGGGGATTTGGCCGCGGTTCCGCGCTCAGGTCGTCGACTTACTTCGTCGAATTTCTACTGTGGGCTTACAACCTCCAGTGCATCACTATTTTACAACCTGAAAAATTTTTCGACACCAAAAAATTTCCAACAGAAAACTGATGCTAACAAAAATGTAGTTTTGGAACATTCGATCGATCGAAACAGAAAAACACACTACACCAAGCTAGACTAAGTTAATGGCGAGGCTCTGATACCACTGTAAGTGCACGGCGGCGCCCCGGCCGTCAAACCGACGCCGGAATGCGGAAGCGGTGATAAACTTTAATTTTGCGGACTTAGCAAACCGGCACCACCGCGCACTAAACACCCGGATCGAACCATTAACAAGTCTAAGCTAACTACAAGATAGGGAAGAGATATACCGACTGATCCGAGTCCTCCGGTCTTCATCTCCACTCCGATCTCCTCGCGGGATCTCCGGTCGTTGCCTCCTCGCCGGAAGGGCACCACATCGCCTACGTCTTTTACGGGCTCCCACCTCAATGCCGAGGCAACTCGGGCACGAAGCTGGCTAGTCGACGTGCCCAAGATTCGCTGTAGAATGTGTAGTGAGCTATTGTCTCTATTGGGGTTATGTTGCCATAAAGATGATGGAGGAATTGGTGCAAAAGAATTTTCCATAGAACTTGCTGGAAAAGGGAGCAGGCTAAAAAATGATGAGCTCGGCCAAGAGCATTCTTGCTCTCTGGAAATTACCAAAATGAAGCAAGCTACTTCTTGCACAATGTAGCCCCTTTAATTAATCTCATTTCCCAACAACCAAAAACAGTGCACTCATTTAATTCTTCCAACCTCTTAGCAATTAATCCAACAACTCCTGCAGGCCCATCAAGTGCTCACTGCCACCAAATAATAATTAACCCCTCATCTCAAGAAACACCAGCACATACATGGGGAGGGGCCCCCCACGAAATTCAACAAGCAGGGAAAGCAACATGAAGAAAAGTTTACACACTAAAATGTAAACATGTCTCCTAGCACATACTTCAAGTGGCCGGCCCTCTTTTGAGGATGGAGAAAAGGTGATTGTATTTTCAAAAAGGAAATATGCAAGAAACCCCTGACCAAAAAATTAATTGCAAACTTGCAATTAACCCCTCTCCAGCAAAAAGTCCGGCCGGGAAAGAACAAAGGAAAACCGGCCGGAACGGAATGCAAACTGGCAACTCCAGAAAACTGGTCCCGTAATAAATTACAGGAAAACCCCGATACTGTGCATACACACCCGCATTTGTATTCCGACCGAAATACAAATGCAAAGAGACAAAACTACACTGTACTATACTAGGATCCGGCTTATACCAAAGCCGGCTAGTATAAACCGTCCGATCACGATCCGCGCAATACCGTACGTATCTGATCGAACCCTACCATATCTCCATACGGCATCTACAGCTTTTCGTCCGAAAACCTGAGTAACTGAATGTGGGGGACTCTAAAGACTCGTAAACACCTTAGTTGTGGATTTAACCACCAGCACGTTAGAGGTATAAGCCAATACATAACGGGCTACCAGGTATTGACTAAAAGGGATGTCTGTGAGCGAACTCAGCCTGACACCCTACTGAGCCTGTCAGTGACAATATCCGTACAGTCCGGTCCGTTCGTCTATGAGCATCGCATGGCGGGCCTAGGGGGTTGGTAAAAGTCAGACCCCCAAAAGCGGTACAAGTCGTGTCGGAGCGTAGCCCAGAACACCCTGAGATACTACTGGAATACCTACCAGTAAATCTCCTTGCCTCGGCCGAGGGCTTCGTGTAATGGCTCTCCTAGACACAGCACGACCTCACCCCCAATACCGGGAGAGACGAACCCCTGAAGATACGCTCACTGCCTCCATGTGGCTCGGGACTGTACCCAACTAAAACCTGTTTGCACGACTCCTTTGAGCCGTGGTAGGGTAGTAATCAAAGTACAGTGGGAACTCACACGAGACAAATGACGATCCCCAGGTCGATGAACTAACCTGCACACATGTCACCAGGGAACTGCCATCTGACGTCTGGTATATGACCAACTAGCATGTTCCCGGCGAGTCCTGTCCGGTGTACTCATAACCCAATAAGCACCTGTATACATCTTAGGTGATCCAACTGACACCAGTGGCTTGTGAGACCGGCCACCGCCCCTCGTCGGGGTCTCGACTGTATACACTAGTCTACTATGGAGAATCGATGCCCTGTCTCGAAACTCTCACGACTAGGGACTATTTAAGGATATGCTTATAGACCCCCAGCTCCCACTTATATGATCGCCCTCATACTGCTGGTGGTCAAGCAAGAATCCTAGGGGCTCTATCAACGTGTAATAGCGACGTGTCAGGTCACTTAAACAGTACACGATGATAAAGGTAAACCAGATAGCATACTATCATCTCGAGTAAGACTGTCCTACCGGGATAGGTCCTCCCTCAATCATTGCAATCACGTACCTGTGATCCAATAATTGACTCTGAGGGCACTATCTCCAACAGAAGATCCTCCTACAAACAAAGTGGATGTTTCCCTACCTTTCTATAGGGTGCCCTCTGCACTCCTCAGCATGTTAAGGAGTTCTGAAAGTTCAACTTCTTTTTCTTATAAGTTGAAGTTTAGGATAAACTGGGCGTAAGTGGAAGGAAGGGACTGGAGAATCAAGTCCGTATAGAGCTCGTTCTCTAACGTGGTCCCAAGTTCCGCGAGCTCCTCAATGAAGCCAATCATCTTAAGCACGTGTTCCGCTACCGATGATCCGATGGCCAACCTTGCCGAAAATAACTTCTTCGACACTTCGTATCTTGCGATACGAGATTTCTCTCCATACAGTTCTTTTGTATGGAGAAATATGGATTCAAGGTCCATATTCTCGTGCCTCCTCTGATGTTCGTTGTCCATAGAGGCAAGTACGAGGCACTTGGCCTTCGCGCTATCAATCTCCCAAGTCTTACGGATTTCCTTATCCGCGACGCTGGAGGTGGGACCTGGGACAGGGGGAGCTTTGGTGGTAAGAAGATACCCCAGCTTGTCGTAAGTGATTGCCATTTTGACATTCCTGAGCCAATCTTTGTAGTTTGGCCCTGTCAGTATGTTTTTATCTAGAAGTAACTTAAGTCCAGTCATGTCGATTGGTCGCTGCAATTAGGAGAGAGAAGAAGAAACACTCAGCATGATGCTCTTGCAAGTTTAGAGTGGTTTTTAGTTTGTCTAAACATAATGGCTCCCACTGTTTCTCGAATCCCTCCTCAAACCAGAAAGGAAGAATTAGTCAGGATCAATCTCACCGTACAATTCTTGCTTAACCGTTCGGCCAGGCTGGTGTCGGTACTTCGAGGGAGGTTTTCCAACGCTTTCACGAAGTTCCTTAATTTAAGAACCTCTTTTCCCTGGGGGCGTAGCCTCGCTAACACCTTTCTAGACACCTACTAGGTTTATAGCATTGATCGTTAAGTGAGAAATTTCCCGAGGAGTAGCATATACTCACAGTAGGATCGGGATCCAAATATCATCACGTGATGAAACTGAAGGAATCCTACCAGAATCATCACACTCCAAATGGTATGCAATGCTAGCAAGTTTCAGTACTTATGAAACTCCCGATGTGGATTTTTGCCCCATGCTCTTATGACCTTGGCGTGAGGTCAAAATGTCATAAGTCACATGTCAAGTTCTTCCCATCATTATCCAGGTTAATTTGAACCCACCCGTACATATCCTTGACGTAGGCCAAAATGGCAATACGACTATCTCAAACCAACGCATTCTATCTATGCAACAGATAAATATCCGGCAGCTACCAATCACTATGCCTTGGCGTGAGGTCAAAATACATAGCTTGAATACTACCGAATATTTAACTGAAATGATGGAGGGCTACGGATGGTTTTGGCAAAACCGTGAACGTAGTGAACTTGATATGATCGATGGAACGAGATAGCTTTTAAAAGGAGTGGCTCAAGCTCCGCATTTAAAAGTTAGTTTTGAAAAGAACTGAGTGGTTTTTCGAAAGTGTTCCAACGACTTTTACTTGGTTTATTTTCTTGCATTAGTTCTTTTAATGCGTGATATTCTTGCATTAGTTCTTTTAATGCGTCCCATCATTTAATCCTACCATTGCAGAAAACAACCAAAATATGACGTACGCTTATGCCATTCGCATTCGCCACGGGGCCCCGTCATTACCCGTTAGGTTACTTAACTAACGACAGAGCGGGGGCTGGGCTAGCGCGGCTGTAAAACATAAGCAACGCTTAAATAATATCATATATAGATATATTGCAATGATAGCCATTTCAGATCACAGATGAACACATTGGATATACTAGGAACCCGCAATTCGTACGAGCCTGTAACGAAAAGCAGATTACACGGTCGCGGTGAATAGCTAAAACCCCACCCAAGACCCCTACGGGTGCGGCAAACTACCCGCCAAGTACCCGAAGCGAAGCAACCTCCCTCAACTCCGTGAGTAGGCCACTCGGCACTTCGGCATACCCGGTAGTTTATGCACCCTCTCCATGGGTCTATCCTAGGAGCAAAAACAGTAAAAAGAAATTATACAATGACGGCTACAACCCCGACCCGGTTGTGCGGCCATACAAATAATTATTACATCAATTTACAAATTTACATGAATTGAAAGAAAAGAAAACTCTCGTCTCACAACCCCCGGCTATTCACCCGCGACAATCCAATGAATTCATATACACATTCCAATAACATTACAGATCACAGATTTGTATAACCCCCACTAATCGACATATAGCGATTAGCAAACGTTCAATACAAATATCACATCACAGAAAAACCCGTCAGCTTAAGTCTTTAGAAGTTCAATCAAAAATACGGATTTTCAGGCCCCAAACACAAAATTTTCGTTCTGGAAAATCTGGGCTAAAAAGATATATTCCAAAAATCCCAAAATACCCCACTGAACAAACTGCAACCAAAATTTCCCACTGCCGAGTCAACTCGGCCGCAGAACCGCTGCGCTTTGATCGGTTCAGTGGACGAAAATTTGGCAGTTTGTTATAAAAACCCTGAGCCGAATTTTAAAGTATGATTTATCATTTTTAGAACAGAGGAAAAATTCGACAGCAAGCATGATATCGGGGTTCATTCCGGGACTTTTTCTTTGATCGATCTTCTAGCTACTTTGCTAACATGTTAGATAGAGTTTAACCTGGCTCTGATACCACTGTTAGTCCATGCTACCTCTCCCGATACTTTCGGGCATGCGGAATTTGACGAAAAACAATTTTTTAGAAGTGGTAACATGGACTCAAAACCGGATATTTGTTAAACATCTAACTAACAACCTAACTAGGAGTTGTTAACTACTCGGTTAGGGGGTTATACCTTTCTTTCTTAAACTCCTTCGTCTTCAAGCCTCGATGGTTGTCCGGATCGGCTTCACTCCATCGTCTCCTTGCGCCGAAGATAGATCCACCTCGAAAGCTTCTACCTTTGGCTTCTTCTTCGATCTTTGAAGAAACTAGTTCACTTGGTTTGCTAAACCTTGTGAACTAGAGTGAGTAGAGAAGAGTGTGTTGGGATTTTCTCTATGGTTCTTGGTTCTCAACACATGAAACAAGTGAACCATAGACTCAAGAGAGGGAGAGCAAGAGGAAGGAGATGAGAGCTCAAGAACAAGAGAGAGAATGAGAATGATAGAATGAGAGAAGACTTTTCTCTCTTGGCTCTCATAATCCAAAGCCATCATCACAATAATAGTAATCAAGTATTGTGTAAATGGTTTAAGCTACAATAGCCATATCATTTCATGCACTCATTTCTCACAAGAGAAACAAGCAAGTAAAAAGTCTTTGCCATGAAATGATAGCCATTGTCATCATGATGGTCAACTAGTCAAACCTAGTCAACCGGTCAACAAAGTCAACAAGTCAACCCCTCAACAACCATGTCACCATAATACTTAATTAATATTATTGTTAATCATATATCATATTCTCATTAGGGTTGAGCAAAAAGTCAATAGTCAACAGTCAACGGTCAACAACCCTAATGAGAATCCTCTGCCTCTGTCTCTCCGTCAACTGTGCATACACACCCGTATCCGCGTTCCGAGGAACACGAATACAAACTGGATAAATCCAATCCCAAAACGTACACTAGGATCTGGCTTAAACCAAAGCCCGCTAGTGTTAACTGTCCCGACACTAAACGTGCACAAGTGCACGGATGTGACTGAACCCTGTCGCAAAACCATGCGACCTGTCGCAAAACCATGCGACCTCTACTCTTTTGCCTAAAGGCGAATAGCTTTCTGTGTGGGACTCTAAAGACTCGACACTACGCTGGCAGTGGGTTTAACCACAGACCGCAAGCGGCACTAGCTGTACGTAACGGTCCCCAGGTAGATGCCGACAAGAAGACTGACGAGGTGAAACCCATCTGAACTCCTACTGAGCCTGAATGTGACAATCTCCGTACAGTCCGGTCTGTTCGTCTGATATATCGCATGGCGGGCCAGGGGGATGGTAAACGTCAGTCCCCTAATAGCGGTACAAGTCGTGTCGGAGTGAAGCCCAAAACACCCTGAGATAACACTGGAAGCCTACCAGTATATCTCGATTGCCCTGGCTAGGGACTACTCATGTAGTGGCTCTCCTAGACACAGCGCGATGTCAACCCCCAATACCGGGAGAGACGAATCCTGTCTAACCGTTACTGCCTCCAAGTGCTTTGGGACTGGACCCAACTACTACCTGTTTGTACGACTCCTTTGAGTCGTGGTAGGGTAGTAATCAAAGTACAGTGGGAACACACTCGAGGCGAAGTGACAGTGTCAAGTCAGCGGACTAAGCTGTACTCATGTCACCTGGGAACTGATAACTGACGATAGGTATAATACCAACCGGTCAGTTCCCGACGAGTCCTGTCCAGTATACCCGTAACCTAACGAGCACCCGTATACTATCTCCAGTACGACGTACTAATGGCTGTGGGACAGACCATCTCCCACACTGGGATGAGAAGCGCATACGCTAGTCTACTCCGGAGTATCGATGCCCTGTCTCGATAGTCCTGCGACTAGGGACCTGTATAAGGATGTGCTTATAGATTATCCAGCCCCCACTAGTGTGACTACCATCACAACGCTGGTAATCAAGCAAAGATCCTAAGGGCTCCACTAATGTGTATAGGTGATATACTAAAATAAACACATGTACACATTGAAGTAGAAACAAACCAAGTAGCATACTACTATATTGAGCAAGATTGTTTATACAAGGTGAATATCCCAAGCTTCCATTAAGTAATATACAAACTAGTATTATACAGTAATGGCCTCTAGGGCATATACACTAACATCTTGTCCATCCGTTCTTCAAACGACGGACTCGGCATTTTGATGGCGGGGCCTTGTTTTGGTTCAGGATCCACGTCTTTTAATAGAATGTCTCATTCTTCATCGAAGTCATGTATGACGTAGCTGCCATGGACTCGCTCCCTTTTTTTGGATTGAACATATCCAAGCCCGATCGTTTCCATTCTCCCGTTGGGCAACTTTCGCTGAGTCCCGGGGACGTCCCAAATCCTATTGTAGAACCGAGCTTGTTGAGTGGTCTGTTTGAAGGGTGCACCTTGGCGCTTCAATAGCCTCTTCAAGCCTTCTGTGTAATATCTAGGCAGACGGATGGGCTGGAGCCTGTCAAGTGTAGAATCCGCGCCATGCCAAATTTCTTTTCCCACTTTGGTTTTCCCAGATCGGTAGAATAGGATCGCCTTTTCACCCTTTTGCCCGGGGGGACATAGAATGTTTGCAGTTCTTGTACACTATAAGTACTAAGTGCATCGAGCTCTTTGTAATGCTCTTATGGCACCATGGCAATTTGCAAACTTTGATCTTCGTCGGTGAAGATTTGAATCGACGTCCGAGTAGAGAATACAGCATTGACCTCATCTTCCGAGTCGCTGCCGAAGATCAACATAGGAGTGGACGGTCCCGGCTTGTTGCATTGGGGCGGACCTGAATAAACTATTTCTTCCTCCTCCCCAGTATCACTCCTGAAGATTGGAATAGTGGTGATGGCTTTGTTCTTCGGTTTGTGACATCTTTCCGTGTCCTCGAAATCTGGTAAGAAGTATTTTGCATCTTCGTACTTTCGGACTACGTTTACGGAGAATGGGTTCAGCTCTCCTATTACGGTATACTCGAGACCATCCTTGAAATACTTCATACACTGATGTTGTGTAGAAGGGATGATGTTGTACTCATGTAACCAAGGCCTGCCGAGCAAAGCATTGTAGCATGTCTTGGCGTCAATGACATGAAACTTGATGTCTGTGACAAGCAGCCCAAAGCGTAGTGTTAATATTACAGACCCAAGCGTTCGTGATGACTAAGAGTCAAACCCGGAGATTATGATTTTATCACGAGCGAGGTGCTGAACGCTCATGCAGATTTCCTTCAACACTCTCACATTGAGGAGATTGACGGAGGACCCATTGTCGACCAGGATTTTGCCTATCTTGATATCATGACAGTATCCGGAGATATAAAAGGGACGGTTATGCTCGCACGTCCCGAGGAGAAGATCTTCATCGCCGAAAGTGATATCGGCTGTGTGTACTTCTTCCATCTCGTCCTTCATCTTTTCTTCGGCGGGGAAAGCTTGGAATTGTTCAGGCTCCTGCAACGCCTTTATTAAAGAATCTCTTGCTTCTTTTGATAACAAGATGGCATCAAGAATGCTTAGCTGCGAAGGTAACTTTCTTAAGTGTGCCAGAATGTTGTAGTCATCCTTACTTTTCTTTGGCGGGTCCTTGGCGGTCAGCTCTTTGACGACTTGGTCATCTAGGGCGATATCCTCAGAGACTTTTTCTTTTCCCTTATCTTTTCTATTCGTGGGTCCGAGATTCTTTTCAGGCAGTGTACGATTGCGCAGCTTAATATTTTCACAGGTCTTCAGTTCTTCCTCTTTTCCCGAGGTGGACTCTTTAAAGAGAGGGCCAAGAGTCATTTCTTCGTCAGAGTCGCTCCCGAAGGTAAGAACTTGCGATCCCCCAGCGTCGACCATGTGACAGTTGCCGGTAGTTCTTTTACGCTCCTCGGTCGTATTTCTTTGCTCCCGACGAGTTTTGCGTTTCATCCGCTTGAAATTTTTCCGGTGAGCAACATATCCCTGCCACCATCTTTTAAAAGCGTTGCACTCTTCGGTGGGGTGCGCAATCTTTCGATGATATAATCAGTAGCTAGGATGCATTTGCGCTTCACCAAGAATGTTTCCTTCGGAGGGTGGCAACTTCATTCCCATTGATATGGCTTTGGCGAATCTCTTCCTCATCTTGAACCTGCTTTTATTCGTGGCGGATGTACTTTGATTTGGTGGGAGTATTTCAACCCGTTCGTCCAATCGTCGGCGCTTGGCTTTTTCAAATATGGCCATCTCATGCTCTCGAGCAGCTTTGCTTTTAAGAAGAGTTTCGTTCAGGAACGCATTAATCATTTTGTCTGATGGCTCTAGAAGTTCCGGCTCAGGTCCTGCCTCCAGTCTCTCTGTGTAAGGAGCTTCTTCATTGTTTATCGACGAGTGAGAGATCACATGGCAATTTGCCACGTAATCTTCATATTCATCCGACGAGTTTTCTCCATCATCTCCGTCCTCAAGGACGTGACTGAGAAATTCTTGGAGCGTGACTGGAGTCCGCGCCTTCTGGTTATACTCTTCCAGCGCGTCAATCTGTTTTTTCAGGTCCGTGCGCTTGTCACCAGGCTTCACGGGCTTTTTGGTCTTCTTCTTTTTCTTCGAAGACTTTGACGGCTGGGTGTGAGCGCTTTGACTATTACCAACAATTTTTGGAGTTGGGCGCGGTTTCAGCATTCCCTTGATAATCTTGGGTTCCAGTGGATTCTTCCACCTGATCGCTAGACATGTTTGGAGATCATTCAGCATTCTTTTAGTTTTGGCTGAAAGAGCGACCTCCCATGGAGCTTCTTCCACGAAAGAGCATGATGCCCCCGGTATGTCCGTCTTCTTGGGAGCGTGTGGCTGTGGTGGGTTCACCTTCCAATTCTCGGACAATGCAAACTTGCCTTGTTGGTATTGGTCCTCGATCTATCCTTTAAAGACGAAGCAATATTCAATAGGATGGCTTACCGTTTGATGGTAAGGGCAGTAATTGGGACTATTAGCCTCGCCGGGTTGCAATGGTCATTTTGGATTCGGCAGATTGATAAGCCTGTTACGCATCGCCAGTTCGAACAGTCTCTTCGTTTTATCCCGAGGGAACGAATGAGGACGCTTCATTTTCTCACTGTAGTATCGGTGTCTCTCTTCTAGTTGATCCGTTAGTTTTGGGGTACTGGGCTGCTGTTGAGTATTCGCAACGAATGTCGCCTTCCCTTTACCCTTTTCGTTCCGCGGCTCCGGCTTTGGAGGAGACGGTCTATGACCCATCTGGTCATTTGGGCCAGTTTGTCGATCAAGGCCTGGAACGTGGTCGGCTTGAAGAACATCATGAATTGGGAAATAGTAGCCTGAGGGTCCAGAGTGCCCACGAACATGCCCACTGCCGGCGCTTCCTCGATGCGCTGTTCACATTTTAACCATAAATTTCGCTACCATATTGCGTATTGTACCCAAGTTTCGCCTGGCTTCACCCTGGCGTTAATTAATGCGGTAATCAGGGTATGCTCACAAGCGCTCGTGAATCTCTGCATAAACAGCAGTTCCATCTCCACAAATGTCTTGACGGAGTCATTTGGGAGTTCAGAATACCACTCGAACGCTGTCTCTGACAAGCTGCCGACGAACTGACGAAGTAACAGTTTATCATCACCTCCGGTATTGCCGCACAGGGCTCTAAATTGAGCGGCGTGCTGATGCGGGTTTCCCGTCCCTTTAAATACATGAAATTTAGGGATCATATATCCCGGCGGGTACTTTATTTGGTCATACCAGCCTGGATACGGTTGCCCAGTTTTAACAATTTGGCCGGCCGCTTCATTCGCCTAGTGAGCTCGTATTTGCTCGGCAATGTGGTCATCCAGAGCGGCCCTGGAGACGGTTTCCTCTTTAGCTGCTGAAAGAGCCGGAGGAGGGTTCGATGTCTCCCTTCTATCGTCTTCAATGATGATCGAGAGGTCTTCAGCTGGAGGTTCTGGCTGTAACATCATCCCAGCCATGTCTTGGAATAAGAGAGCCATTCGTTTTATATTGGCCGCCTGCTCCGCCGCCTCTTTTTCTTTCCTCTCGAGCATTCTTTAAAGGAACTCGGTATCAGTTTCTTGTTCTCGACGTTGTTCCGAGGTCTCTGGATTTTCTTTTGGCCCAGTAAGTGTGGCCATTGCAGTCAGCATCTCCTGAAGCTTCTGCTGCTGTTGTTCCTGAGCCTTCGTTATTGACCGGGTAAGCGGTCGATGTCCTGTAGAAGCACGGCTTTCTTCTTTTCCGTAAGCCATATAAACAGTATGTATCATCATGCCCCCAGACTTGGGGCGTTTAGGTTCGGTGTCTCTGTGGTTCATCGCGGACACAGGGGCTTTCTCTGGCCTTTTTCTCTTGTGAGCAGTTGAAGTCGAGGGGGCCGTTGCAGCGGGCACCTAGGCGGCTGTCGCCTTCTGTGGCTTGACAGGATGGTTTTCTCCTTATCGAGCTTTAAGCTTCTTTGATCGGCGAGAGTAGTCCTAGTCAATCACCGATTCCTGGACCTGTCGCCAGACTTTATAAATTCTGGAGGACAGCCGCTGAGAGGGTTGTTCTGGCTTTGCCTTTGGTGCATTCTCCACGGGTGGAGGAGATCTTTTCAAGACTACAGTAGGAGAGTTTCTGCGCACCTTGTTAAGCAGTTCAAAGCTGTTCCCAGTTGGAATAGCAGCATCGATCTCCACCGTTGAAGCTGGTGGAGTAAATCCAGACGGAGAGCTGCCCCCAGCCTTCCGTACTCGGCGCCAGTGACGACGGCGAGCATGTCGCGCAGATGGTGTTGGTTCAGCAATGGGGATGGCTTTGTCATGCCCCCTGTTCTGGTGAGGCGCTGCTGGTACCAGCCTCTTGAAGACCGACGTCCGTTGAGCAGCAGTATCTAATCTGTCAAAGACAGACCTTTGGGCAGGAACGGGGGCCGGAGCGGCCTGCCTCGTAAAGACTGATCCCTTGACGGGAGAAGCTTCTTTAGTGACCTCGAGAGCAGGAATGGCTATCCGTTTTGGGATGGCCGCTTCAGGTATCATGGGCTTCTTGATGGGCCTATTGGAGTTCAGGCTCAGCCTATCAAAGGCTGATGCTGTTGGCTTGGCATTGGATGACCCGTTGAGAGGGGCCGTGGTGGTAGTGAGCCGATCAAAGACTGACTTCTTCTGCACTTCTTGCGGCAGCGGGACGTTAATGCTCACTGGTGGGAACATGGTCCCGAAGAACAACCCGGTGTTAGCCTGCGTTAGTTGCTCTATCGGCATTGTGAAAAGGGAAGCCGCCTGAGGCCCGTAAGTTACACCTCCAGATGAGGTGGAACGGGAGTTGCAGTTGCAGCTGGAGCATTTTGTGCAGGTAGACGCCATTGATCTTTCGTTTTCTGCACGGAGTAAGACACCAAATCTTAGTACCTCGAACCCAAGGGCAACCATATCAAATCGTGATTCGTTCGTGAACACGACACACGAAGTGTGGAGTGGAAAGAGGAAAAGGTCCCACCGGGTGTGCCAGAATCTGTTCCCCGCTGAAACACGGAAACGCGATAAACTTCTTGCCTAAATTTCGGGGCAGATGCTAATTGGTGTTGTCCGTCCACCTCTCTGAAAATGCCAAGTTGATTTATGGCACCGTGTATTGAAGGTTTAAACGGATGCGGCCGATGTAGCAGACTTCGTCAGATTCCCCCTCGTTGAGAGGATTTTGATTGTGGGGACGCTCTTCCCTACAGGCACAAGCCCCTGCAGTTAATTACGCTACTGCATCACGGTAAGAACTTTCTCCTTCTCCAGATGGTCACTTCGTGTCGTGGGTGTTTGTTTTGTTTTTGGTTGCCCGTGGATTGTATACAGAGACTAATTTATGTGTCGCCCGTAGGGCGTGGATTAGTCCAAATCCGTATTTTCTTATATTTGGGTTTGGGGGTTGAGTTTAAGGATACGTTAGTCTTATTTGAGACTAAGATCAACTTAAACGTTTGTTAAGGATACGTTAGTCTAATTTTAGGCTAAGATCAACTTAACGGGATTATTTAGATCCAACAAGAGAGCATTTGGGCTCTGTTGTTTAGTTTAGGAACATTGCGGTCTATTACCAGTTTAAGGACATGGTGGTCCATTGTTAGTTTAAGGACATCACGGTCCAATGTTAAAAACATCATAGTCCATGGGTTTAAAGGGACCCCACAGTCCGAGGTTAAGGACATCATAGTCTGTGAGTTTAAAAACCTCACAGTTAAGGTTAAGGACATCATAGTCCATGGGCTTAAGGACCCCACAGTCCAGTTTAAACACGTCATAGTCTATGAGATATGTGTAGTTGTCGGGACCCGTCACCTCTCTGAAGACGTTGAAGGATTACAACGACAAATATCAAAGGAGTGAAGAGATGTACTCTTGAACCAAAGTTGATTGGGGGTCTATAGTCCAATTTGGAACTAAGATCAATTAATTAGATTATGAGCACACTGGCTCAGTTAGCTCTGAATTGAGGACTTATGGCCAATTTGGGCTAAGTCCAATTAAGTTTGAAATATTGGCCCTTTATTGGACCATTAGACATTTGTCTGGGTTCAGCCCCTCATCACTTAGCAATGCTAAACAAGAGTTTGAGGGCTCTGATAACATTTTTGTCTTTGACTGAGCATTAAACATTATAGCTCTGGGTTTTACTCTGTATGTCATATGAAATGATTAATTTTGAGATTCAGTTGAAGGGGAGGCTTGTCTTTGGAAAACTTAGCCAATTTGGCTAATATTGGCTTTAAAATAGTGTTAAACACTAGAGAATATCCGGTGGTCACGTGTCCTCATATGATGTATTTAAAACAGTGTTAAACACTGGAAATGACATGCTTAAAATAGTGTAAAACACTAGAAAGGAAGGGATCACGTGGGGGCACGTGAGGGCACCCAGAGGTGGGACCAGACCTCCTTTATTTTATTCTCAGAACTGAAAATAAGTGTAAAACACTTTTTAATCTTTTGGCCATCACGTGTTGACACGTGATGGGTAGTCATGTATTGATTATTAAAGTGTTTATTAGGGGTCACGTGAGGACACGTGAGAGCGCCCAAAGCCAGTACTGCCTTTGCTTTTGTTCTCTTTGTTTTGGAAGTCACATGGGAGCAAGTGAGGCATTGCCTCCAATCTTTTTCCTTCTCATTTTGGGAGATTTGTTTAGGGGTCACGTAGGGGCACGTGACCCAGTTTTATTCTTTCTTTTCTGATCACTGTGGATTGGGGTCCCGTGTCATCACGTGACCAAATTCTTTACGTGCATGGAGATCTTTCAAGTCTCTTTATTTTAAGAATTAAATTCTCTGTAGGGTTAAACCCTAATTATGTTTTAGAGGAATTAAAGTCCTATGCATGTGGAAGAATTAAATTCTTATATAGGGTTAAACCCTAGTTCTGTCTTGGAGGAATTAAATTCCTATGAATTGGGAGAATTGAATTCTTATATAGGGTTAAACCCTAGTTTTATTTGAGAGGAATTAAATTCCTGTGAATTTGAGAGAATTAAATTCTCATATAGGGTTAAACCCTAGTTTTATTTGGAGGAATTAAATTCTCATATAGGGTTAAACCCTAGTTTTATCTTGGAGAAATTAAATTCCTGTGAATTTGGGAGAATTAATTTCTCATATATAAGGTTAAACCCTAATTTTATTTTGGGGAGAATTAAATTCTCTAAACTCAATTCTTCCTCTAAGTTTTGGATCTGCATGGCAGAATCTCCCCGATGAGAATTAAAGTCTCAACTTGTGGGGAGATTTGCTTCTGCAGATCTTCAACCAGAGAAAGAACTAAGTTCTTTTGCAGAAGAGTTAAACTCTTAGATTGAGAATTAAATTCTTTTTTTTGTTTTATGGAGCTTTGATCCCTTTCACCTTTCTCACCTAGGGTTTCTTTTCTTGAGAATTAAATTCTCCTTTCTTTTCTCTCTGCTATTTTCCTTCAGAAAATTCCAAGATCCAAAAATCTATCCTCTTTCTCCTCTTCTTGGCTCTTATTTATAGAAGAAGGAAAAGAATCAATTTGTTTAGTGAATCTTTCATTGAAAGATTTTGTTTGTTTTTGTAACTAACATGATCTCAATGAATTTTTTAATCCAAAAGATATTCTGTTTGTTATTCTTGGTGGAATTAGGGAAATCTTTCCTTGTATAAAATCTTTCCATAAATTGGTGATTTTTAATCGCCATTGGATTTTTAATCCAACGGTCCACTTTACAGAGCATAATCCTTTTTGTTTGGAAAGATTTAAAGAAATACTTTCCCAGTTAGGGTCTTTGATTTCCCTTAATTAGAATTTAATTCTATTAACTCATAAGGCTTTTAAAGCCCATCACGTGTTGGCACGTGATCCCAACGTTTGACCATTGAAATAGAATTTAATTCTATCAATTAAAGAGCTGAGGGACCTGTCACGTGTTGGCACATGACCCTCTTTTATTCAGAATTTAATTCTGCCTTTTAACAGAGCTAAAGGACCGTCACGTGTCAGCACGTGACCCTTGGTCATGTGTGAGCACGTGATGCCCCATTGGGGTCTTTCTTTAGCTGTTTTGTTACATTTTTGTTTGATTAGAATTTAATTCTATAAAGTAGAGATTACAGGAAACAATCACGTGTCAACACGTGACCCTTGGTCGCGTGTGAACACGTGATACCTCATTGAGGTGTTTCCTGATTTTTATCAGGGAACGGTGCCCTCGGGGCTTTCTGTCGCCGACAGCCTGCTCTCGGAGATGGAGTGGTCGGCCGGGGGCAGAATCCCTCGGGGGACCCTCCGGGTCCAAATGGCGGCCATAGCTCATGAGGCCGTGCAGGTTAGTGTTCGCACCCCACTTGGTTCTTCATTCAGCATTTTTGTTCGCGTGGTTGGGTGCCTCCCTTTCCCTTTTAACCCTCTTTCTTTTCTTCAGGTCCTCCAGCACGTCGCCTTCATCGTCAACATGGAGGACGAGGAGATAGCCCCGGCGATGCAGGCCGCGGGCGAGTTCTCCTCACGAGAGGAGAGCTCAAGGCTGGAGCTGGAGGTGGCGAAGGAGAGGGTCGCTGCCCTTGAAGACCGGGTGGCGGCTGCGAATCGGGAGGTCGCCACATGCCGAGAGGTCACCCGAGCCTCTGAGGCCCTGTTGGAAGACTCCCAGGTGCTCGTCGCCACCTTGAAGAAGACGGCGAATACCCTCCGAAGGGAGAATGAGGCGGTGAAGGAGGGGACGAGGCGTGCCGAGCTTCGGGCGTCGAAGGCTGAGCTTCTGGCATCGAAGGCGGTGGAGAGCTACAAGAATTCGGACTAGTTTTATGCCGACCTTGCTGGAGCTGCCGGCATTATTTGGCACGATGCCCTCGACGCTGTCAAGGCCCAGATGCTAGAGTTCCCTGACGGCAAGCTCCGAGAGGAGTACCTTCACGAAGATGACGCGCAGGGAAATGTCCCTGGAGATGATGCAAGGGAAGAGGCCCCCGGTGGGAGCGTCCGGGATAAGTCAGCCCCCCCGGCTACTGGCACCGAGGTTCCCACCATGGGTGCCGACCGTGAAGATGCCGCCCCGGTGGTCGTAGTGGACGCGCGGCTCATCAAGGTTCTCCCAGGCCATGAGGCCTGAGCTTCCTCATCTCCTTTCCTTTTTGTGCTAAAATTTTGCAAACTTCCGGGCGTTTTGGTAAAGCTGGGGAGCCCATAATACCTCTGTAAAGACTTCTAATTTTTATGAATAGAAAATCCATTTTGCAGTGTTATTTTGTGTGCGTTTTCCTTTGTTTGTAGTAAACATTTGTATTTGCACAGTAATGCTTTCATCTTTAGGTCTGTATTTCGTCTAGCGATTGCATGTCGAGTTGAGAGTTGAAGTCGACCATCTGCCAAGTGTGCAAAGACCGATGAAAGGACGGTATCTCTATGGCCCCGAAGTCGAGGTGGAGATCGCTTAGACGTGGATGGATCGAGCAGGGTAGCTGCGCGTTGGCCTCTTGGTGAGGGCTTAGATCCTTGGCGTCGTTGGGTAAGTAATTACCAGCCAAGGTTGGACCGAGCAGGGTAGATGCTCGGTGACCTCTTGGTGAGGGCTTTGATCCTTGGCGTCATGGGGTAAGAATTTACCATCCAAGGATGGACCGAGCATGGTTGCTGCCTGGTGGCCTCTTAGTGAGGGCTTAGATCCTTGGCGTCGTTGGGCAAGTAATTACCAGCCAAGGTTGGACGGAGCAGGGTAGCTGCTCGCTGGCCTCTTGGTGAGGGCTTTGATCCCTGGCGTCAGAGGGTAAGAATTTACCAGCCAAGGATGGACCGAGCAGGGTTGCTGCCCGGTGGCCTCTTGATGAGGGCTTTGATCCTTGGCGTCGTGGGTAGGGAACTACCAGCCAGGGATAACCGAGCAGGGTCGCTACCCGGTTGCCTCTTGGCGAGGGCTTAGATCCTTGGCATCAGTGGGTAAGAAATTACCAGCCAGGGATAACCGAGCAGGGTCACTGCCCGATTGCCTCTTGGTGAGGGCTTTGATCCTTAGCGCGGGAGGGCATTGGGAGGCCTACTAAGGATAGACCGAGCAGGGTTGCTGTTCAGTGGCCTTTTGGTGAGGGCTTTGATCCCTGACATCGGTGGGTAGGGAACTACCAGCCAGGGATAACCGAGCAGGGTAGTTTCCCGGTTGCCTCTTAGTGAGGGCTTTGATCATTAGCGCGGGAGGGCATAGGGAGGCCTACTAAGGATGGACAGGGTTACTGCCTGGTGGCCTCTTGGCGAAGGCTTTGATCCCTGGCGTCGGTGGGTAGGGAACTACCAGCCAGGGATAACCGAGCAGGGTAGCTGTCCGGTTGCTTCTTGGTGAGGGCTTTGATCCTTTGCGCGGGAGGGCATAGAAAGGCCTGCTAAGGATGGACCGAGCAGGGTTACTGCCCGGTGGCCTCTTGGCGAGGGCTTTGATCCCTGGCATCGGTGGGTAGGGAACTACCAGCCAGGGATAACCGAGTAGGGTAGCTGCCTGGTTTCTTCTTGGTTAGGGCTTTGATCCTTAGTGCGGGAGGGCATAGAGAGGCCTGCTAAGGATGGACCAAGCAGGGTAGCTGCTCGGCGGCCTCTTAATGAGGGTTTTGATCCTTGGCGTGGTGGGGTAAGAAATTACCAGCCAAGGATGGACCGATTAGGGTAGCTACTTGGTTGATTCGTGAGGTTCTGTCCGACCTTCCCCTGTGTGAACATCGGGAAAAGGGACCGTCGTGGGCGACATGTGTTATGAACGCATGGGGGAGGCGAAGCGTAAGAGTAGCGTTGTTTCGATTTCACCGAGAAAGACAGGATGTCTGCCGCGTGGCAGTACAGTTGTGGGTGAAACGAGCGACTGTTGGACTCTTGAGGGCGCTGTGGGGCTATAAAAAGGAGGGCGCGTTGATCACTCCTTTCTTCACATCCAAAACGTAAGAATGGAGGACTTCCCCTTTACCATCCCCGACATCATAAACTTCGAGGACGTGTACGTGTACGACCAGTTATGCACCGAGGATACAGTGCAGTTAGTGATAGGCCGCATTGAGGATCATTTTGGCCGACTGCTTCCCCGGCGCTCACCCCTGCTCCAGCTGTTGATGTACTCCATCTGGAGGAGGTCGCCGGGCTGCACAACCCCTTGTCCGAGTAGCTGAAGGACGAGGCGGTTGGTAAGATGAGGTCCTTGTGCCGCTTCCGCCTGATCTCGACAGGTCGGCGGGATCGCTCGGTGGTACTCATCCTTGAGAGCTATCAACTGAGACATCACGCCGACGTTCGTGGACGGCATCAGAGGCAGAGGTCCGAGGCGGTGAGGGCTCGGCTGGCGGAAATATCATCGGAGTACCACGAGCAATGTTTCCTGCACCCCCTTCCCCCGCTATTGTAATCTTTCTTTTTTTTTTCAATGTACGGCTGAGGAGCCTATAATACCTTTTTGAATGAATAAAATTCTTCTTTCTGCAATGCTCTGTCGTGTCCTTCTTGTTGTTTAAATAGAAAGAATTTTAGAAAGGTTTACATTGTCTTTGTGAAAGAAGAAATACACACTCGTAGATTTTCGTTTCATTGGTACAGTTTGAGCTTCTCAGCGTTGTAAGGCCATGGCAACTTGCGCCCATCCACGTCTTGCAAGCGGTAGGCTCCGCCGGACAGGATCTCGGAGACGAAGAAAGGACCGTCCCACTTTAGGGAAAACTTATGCAACCTGCCTTGGTCGACGAACTCGTTCCGCCTTAGGACTAAATCTCCGGTCTTAAAGAAGCGACGCTTGATCCACGCGTTGTAGTAGCGGGTGGTCTGCTGTTGATAAGCGGCGGCTCTGATCTGAGCCCGGTCTCGTTTCTCTAACAAGATGTCCAGGTTAGTTCGGAGTGTCAAGGTGTTTGCTTCATCGTCAAAGTGCTCGACCTGGTGACTGGGTAGCCCGATCTCCGCTGGGACCATTGCCTCGGTTCCGTAGCAGACGCTGAAAGGGGTTTCCCCAGTGGGGGTTTTCTTTGATGTGCGCAGGTCTCATAAGACCCGGGGCAATTCCTCGACCCAACTGCCTTGGCACCCTTCTTGGCATGTCCGAAGACCTCGGAGAACATCCCGATTAGCGACTTCGGCTTGCTCGTTGCATTGGGGATGTGCAACGGCGGCAAATTTCATGAGGATATGATATTCGCTGCAAAACTCCTTAACTCTTTCTTTTTCGAGATTTGTTCCATGGTCGATGATAATGCACCTAGGGATACCAAACCGGAGTATCACGTTGTTCTGTAGGAACTTGATAGTCGTAGTGGCGTCCGGTTTCCTGATGGGAATGGCCTCAATCCACTTCGTAAAGTAGTCCGCTGTGACGAGGACGTACTTGTGCCCGCCCGTACCGGTGGGGAACTGGCCTATCATGTCCATTCCCCACTGGGAAAACAGCCACGGGGAGGTTAGGGCGGTTAGCTCGGTAGCAGGAAGGCGAGGTATGCTTCTATGGAGTTGGCAGCTCTTGCATCTCCTGACGAGCTTCTGGGCGTCCTGATGAATCGTCGGCCAATAGTATCCCTAGAGCAGCGCCTTCTGGATTAAGGTGCGGGCCCCTTAGTGCGCGCCGCCGACCCCTTCGTGGATCTCCAGGAGGACGTAGTCGGCTTCGTGGGGGTCAACGCACCGGAGCAGGGGCTGAGTGAAGGACTTCTTGTAGAGGTTCCCATTGCTCCAGACGAAATGGTGAGGTTTGGCTCGGAGACGGCGGGCTTCTCCTCGATCTTCTAGGATCTTACCTTCCCTCAGGAATTCCACGAGGGGCATTCTCCAATCCCGGGCTGTATACACTTGAAGTATTGTTACCCCGTCTTCCACGCTGAGCCGTGGCAAAACCTCGAAGAGGATGCTCCTCTTGTTGTTGGCCGAGTAGGATGAAGCCAGCTTACTCAAGGCGTCGGCTTGGGCGTTGAGCTGTCAGGGGATCTGCTCTACCTGGACTTCGTCGAAGTCCTTTCGCAGTGTTTTTACCTCTGCCAGATACTTCACCATCAGAGCCTCCCGTGCCTCGAATCGGCCGGTCACTTGGCCAACGACTAGGGTAGAGTTGCTGCGGATCCAAATCGTTTTCAGCCCCAGTCCGGCCAGCAAGGCCTCGTATTCCGCCGCGTTATTTGAGGCCTTGAACCCGAGCTTCAGAGAATACTCCATTTCTGCCTCGTTCGGGCCTCGAATGATGAGGCCGGCACCACAGCCTTCCTCATTTGAGGACCCGTTGACGTAAAGGATCCAATCAGGGACTGAGTCAGGCTTCCCATCGACCGAGGGTTGAGCAGCGGGGGTCGGCGTTGACTCAGGCTCCTTGCTGGGGATGGTGCACTCGACGATAAAATCAACCAGAGCTTGTGCTTTGATGGCTTACCTCGGGCTGTATTTTACGTCGAACTGGGACAACTCCCACTTCCACTTCTCCAAGCGACCAAAGGACTCGGGTGAGGCGAGGATAGCCCCCAGAGGGCGCTCGGTAAGAACGAGGATGGTGTGCGCTTGGAAATAGTGTCGTAGCTTCCTTAAGGTCATGATAAGTGCGAAGATGATCTTCTCTATGTATGGGTACCTCGTTTCTGCGTCTTTGAAGACGCGGCTCACATAGTATATCGGCTTCTGGACTCCATCGACCTCTCGGACGAGCACTGAGCCCGCTGCTTGGTTGGATACCGCCAGATATAGCGATAGCTCATCCCCTTCAACTGGTCGGGTGAGCAGAGGTGGAGTCACAAGATGCCTTTTTAATTGGTCAAAGGTGGTCTGGCACTCCTCCGATCACTTGAACCTTGGAATCTTCCTTAGAGCCTTGAAGAACGGGAGGCACTTCTCCCCAGACCTCGACATGAAACGGCTCAGAGCAGCTACCCGTCCCATCAGCCGCATGATTTCGATGTTAGTCTCGGGCACGGCCATGTTGAGAATGGCGTTGATATTCGCCGGGTTAGCTTCGATTCCATGGTGAGTGATCATGAAACCAAGGAACTTTCCCCCGGTGACCTCGAATGCGCACTTGGCGGGGTTCAGCTTCATCTTGAACTTATGGAGGACGTCGAAGACCTCGCCCAGATCCTTGGCGTGGTCGACAGATGAGATCGACTTGACGAGCATGTCGTCGACATAAACCTCCATGTTCCTGCCGATCTGCGGTTTGAACATGCGATTGACCAAGCGTTGGTACGTAGCTCCGGCGGTTTTGAGGCTGAAAGGCATCACCTTGTAGCAGTATACCCCCCAGTCTGTTGTGAATGCGGTGAGATCTTCGTCTGCCGGATTCATACAGATCTGATTGTAGCCGGAAAAAGCGTCCATCAAGCTAAGTAGCTCATGGCCTGCCGAGCTGTCGACGAGTTGATCTATCCAAAGGAGGGGATAGTTGTCTTTCGGGCAGGCCTTGTTGAGATCGGTGAAGTCGACGCACATGCGCTACTTCCCGCTTGACTTTTTGACCATGACCACGTTTGCCAACCATTCGGAGTATGGCACATTCCGAATGAAGTTGGCGGCAAGGAGCCTGTCTACCTCGTCCTCGATTGCCTTCTGTTTGATCGGGCCGAAGCTTCGCTTTTTCTGCCTGACTGGTCGGGCCGTAGGATCTACCCTGAGCTTATGAGATATGATTTGGGGGTCGATCCCAAGCATGTCAGCAAGTGCACAGGCAAACATGTCAGAGTTGTTTATGAGGAAACGAACCAGGTTGTCTCGCTGAGTCCCTGTCAGAAGTAACCCGATCTGGACGGTTCGTTCGTTGTCCCTTTCCATGAGGGGGACCACTGTCAGTGGCTCCACCGGGGTCCCTTGGACCTCTTTTTGATCATCTCGAGACTCCAGAGAACCCCTGTTGTCACCCTCGCCCTCAACATCGTTGTTTGGCCGCTCAGACGAAGATGTTGCGGTGAAGAAAACCTTTGCAGTCCGTTGGTCTCCCTAGGCCCGACCTATCCCGCCTTGGTCGAGCGAGAATTTCATCGCCAGGTGGTAGGTCGATATCTGGGCCCTGAGGGAGTTCAGTGTAGGGCAGCCGAGGAGGATGTTGTAGGCCAACGGGATTCTTGCTACGATGAATTCCACAGGCACGGTGCGCGTACGGCCGGCCTCTCCGATGTTAAATTGGAGAGTGATTACCCCTTTCGTCGGGATGGAGTGGTTGGTGAACCCTGATAGGACGTGAGTGGTCGGCCTTAGGTCTGACGGGGCGAGTCCTATACGCAGGAAGAAGTCATAAAATAGAATGTCTGCCGAGCTTCCAGAGTCGACTAGTATCCTCTGCACCTCATAGCGGTGGACCCGAGCTGTGATCACCAGCAGGTCGTTTTGGGGCAGGGATATACTGTGGAGGTCCTCGTAATTAAAAACGATCGGCTCGGCTGCCCTGGCCTTCTTCCTTGGGTGGCCGTCAGTCTTCTCGTTCGGTGAGGGGTGCTGAGCCTCGTAAGTATTCGATGTACCCCCCATTGACATGACCATGATTTGTCCGATTGTTAATTCACCGGGAGGCGGACGTTGTTCTTGCTCACGGTCAGCCTGCCACTTGTCCCGCAAGTACGTTTCCAAGTTCCCCGAGCGTATTAGCTCTTCGATGTAATCTCGAAGCTGCTTGCAGTTCTCCATAGAGTGGCCTTGCGACCTGTGGAAGCCGCAGTAGGAGCCCCGGGTGCGCTTTGTTACCTTGTTCGAGACTGGGGGGAGCTTGAAGAACCTCTCGCCCTTAGCCTCCTCCAGCAGTACCGTCTGGGAGACGTTGAGCAGGTGTACTCCTGAAACTTCGGGGAGTAAGGCTTTGGGCGCTCAAGCCTCTTTTTCTTTTCCCGACCCCTTTTCTTGCGGTCAGCTTGTTCCATCTGGGGTAGATTGGCGTTCAACTCGGATTCAAGATGGATCTCACGTTCGGTCCAGGCCTTCACCTCGGCCATGGTCTTAGGTTGCGCTAATGCAAAAGAGCGTAACCACTCCTTGTGCCTAAGACCCGACCTAAGTGCTGTTATGACCGTCTCGTCCCGGTGTTCTGGGACTTCGAGGAGGGCATTGTAGAAATGGGTGACGTACCCTTTGAAGGTTTCTTTGTCCCCACTCTTTATTGTGAAGAGATGGTCAACGGTACACTTTTGCCGTCTGTTCCCGACGAAGTGGCCGAGGAATTGGGTGGCCAACTCATCGAAGGATGAGATCGAGCATGGTTCAAGTCTTCGGAACCAGTCTCTTCCGGAGCGGATGAGAGTGGCCGGGAAAGCGCGGCATTGGGCGGCGTCGGAACAGTCTTGGAAACTCATCCCAGCTGTGAACGCGTCCAAATGGTCTTTGGGGTCGGACTTCCCGTCGAAGAGTGAGACCTTTGGGGGCTTGTTCCGGGAGGAGACATGGACAGTGAGTAGCTCTTCGGTGAAGGGTTTCGTGAGCGAGTCGGCAGTGTATTTAGCCTCGTCGCTCGAATGACGACCTTCCTGATGAATACCTTCGATCTTCTTTTCGAGGGCGTCGAGTCGAGCGTGGTATCCTGATGATTCGGCATACTCTGATTTTTGGCCTCTGCTGCCGGAGACCTCTGCCTGGCCACTGCCCCGATTCCGTTCGATGACGTTCCTCAGGTCTCCTGGCGAGGTCGTTTTCGAGCTGTCGTGGTGAGTCCCGTGTGTGCGACCCCGTCGAGGGAGGGGGTGCTGGTCATGCCTGGGTGCAGGCGAGCTGACCGACACCTCCTCGGGACGGACAGGGGCGCGATGAGGCTCGGGGTGAGGCTCTCTGGCGTAAGACCTCGGAGTTAAACTGTGCGGCGCCCACCGGGTCATTGAATATGTCGGCCCGGGGGATCTGCGGCCGCCGGAGACAGCGAGGCGGTGATCGGTCATGCCAACACGCGCAGAGTCTTCTCTCCCTCTGTAGGGGTCCCGGTCTCGCGAAGGGGAGCGGCGACCTAGGGAGCTTGTCCGGCCGCTTGGACATGGACGAGCTCATCCATGACGGATGTGAGTCGATCTATCCGAGCGGATAGGGCGTGAATGGTGTTCGGTGGAGGAGGGGATTCTCCCTCGTCTCCACTGTAGGGAGGCCGACGGCTGGTGCTTGGATCATCGCGGTGAACGCTTGCCATGTGGTTGAGATCGGAAGATGAACTTTTGGTTGAGTGGAACTATTTCCCACAGACGGCGCCAACTGATGGATCTCTGGATCTCCTTAAGATGTTATCTTCCGTTGATCTACTGCGAGCATTAACGGACGACTGGGATTGAGTTGGAGGGTTAACTCCTGGAGCGTGTGGATCTCAATGGGTTGTGTGTGGTTAAGGCCGAGCTACCTGCAAAGTGTTGGATATGTATGCCCTAGAGGCCATTATTGTATAGTACTAGTTTGTATAATACATTTTGGAAGTTTGGGATATATACACGGATTTACGATAGTCTTGCTCGTTATAGTAGTATGCTACTTGGTTTGTGTCTATCTTAATATGTGTATATGTTTCTTTTAACATATCGCTAATACATATTGATGGAGCCCTTAGGATCTTTGCTTGACTACCAGCATCGTGATGGCGATCACACTAGTGGGGGCTTGGTAGTCTATAAGCACATCCTTATACAAGTCCCTAGTCGTAGAATTATCGAGACAGGGCATCGATACACCAGAGTAGACTAGTGTATACGCTTCTCATTCCAGCAGGGGAGATGGTCTGTCCTACAGCCATCAGTACGTCGTGCTGGAGATAATATGCAGGTGCTCATTGGGTTATGAGTTTCACTGGACGGACTCGTCGGGAATAATTGGTTAGTATTATACCTATCGTCAGTTAGCAAATCCCAGGTGACATGAGTACAACTTAGTCCGTTGACTTGACACTGCTACTTCGCCTCAAGTATGTTCCCACTGTTCTTTGATTGCTACCCTACCACAACTCTATTGAGTCGTGCAAACAGGTAGTAATTGGGTACAGTCCTGAAGCACTTGGAGGCAGTGGCGGTTAGACATGATTCGTCTCTCCCGGTATTGGGGGTTGATATCGCGCTGTGTCTAGGAGAGCCATTACACAAAGTCGCTGGCCAGGGCAAGTAAGATTTACTGGTGGGTGTTCCAGTAGTTTCTCAGGGTGTTCTGGGCTACACTCTGACACGACTTATACCGCTATTAGAGGTCTGACGTTTACCACCCCCTAGGCTCGATATGCGATACTCTCAGAAGAACAGATCGGACTGTACAGAGATTGTCACATTCAGGCTCAGTAGGAGTTCGGATGGGTTTTCCTCATCGGCTTTCTTATCGACATCTACCTGGGGACCGTTATGTACAGCTAGTACCGCTTGCAGCCTATGGTTAAACCCACTGCCGGCGTAGTGTCGAGTCTTTAGAGTCCCACACAGAGGGTTTTTCACCTTTGGGCGAAATGATGTAGAGGTCGTATGGTTTTACGACAGAATTCGTTTACATACGCGTACTTGTGCGTGTTTTGGTGTTCGAGCAGTTGATACTAGTGGGCTTAGTATTTGATTTTGGATTGGTTCGGTCTCATTGTATTCGTGTTCTTCGGAACACGGATGCAGGTATATGTATACAGTTGACAGAGACAATGAAGGAGACACCTCATTAGGGTTTTTGACCATTGACTTGATTAAAACCATAATGAGATGAAGGAAATTGATTACTAATTTAATTAGAGATAACTGTGTCATGGTTATTTAGTTTGACCATTTGACTTGTTGACCATTGTTGACTTAGATATTTTTGTTAAGCAAAAGATATTTTGCTTAGCATTAATGATCATATGATAATGGTCAAATCAAATGAACTATCACAATTATACTAATTAAAATTATTATTCTTTTTCCTAATATGAGAGCTATCTCTTCATTTTACATATACACACTCTCTCTCATAGCTCTCTCTCCTTCTTCCTCTCTCTCAAGCCCTCATCTCTCATGTGTTGAGAACCAAGGGACATTAAGACCAAACCACTAAAATCCTTCTCTACTTACTCTAGGGTTCTTAGTCTAGCACACCAAGCACCCTACTTACTTCATTGTTGAGGTTGGAGTTTAAGGTAGAGGCCTTCGGGTGGATCTTCTTTGACGTGGAGAAGCCGGTGAGGATGAGCCATCCACAACCACTCCAAGGAGCTCACAACAAGGAGAAGCACCACAAGAAGAGAATGAGTTCAAGCTTGAGGTATAACTTTCTATTATAATAGATAGAACTCTATTGTGCTAACTAGGTTTATGGTAATGATCCGGTTTAGGGTTTTATTCTAGCGCCAAGTTTATTATCGCTATAAATTTTTGTTCCGCATTTGGCCACGGAAGTTGCCCGAGGCGCTAGTGTAACCATTCATGGTATCAAAGCCAGCCCATAAACCCTAAATTATCAAGATTAAACAATGTTAAAACAACGAAACCGAAAAGACTCCAAAACATCGTAACCAAAACTTTAGTTTCTGTCGAATTTTTAAAGGCTTCAAAAATTTTTTTAAACAACTGTGGAGTGATCTTTACACTGTGAGATGTACCTAGAACAAAAACGATGCATTTTTACCAACTTCTGGCTGGCCACAGGCTCAAAAAGTCTGGCCTCCTCGGTTTGATAGTGGGCAAATTCAATGAATTTTGTTCCGGGCATTTATCTCAAGTATTTTGGTTTTCTGGTGTTGTTTGTTTTTTGCCCAAATTTGATTATCTGTTGTTTTCTGTATGGGGCAATTTCAACTATTTCGAAGTCGTTAAATTTGACGCTGTTTAATAGTTTAGAGTACATTCACTTTTATCTGCGACCGTGAATGTCACTCGATCGGTAAAACTCGTCTGATTGCTATATGTTCTTTTAGACGGGTTTTGCGAACGTGATATTCGCGTTGATGTTTTGTGCTTGTGCTGTGATTGTGGTTGGATAGTCGTGATGGATATCATGTGGTGCAATGTTAGTGGTACAGTTTATATTCATTTGTACATTTGTTATTGCGGGGTGAGCGTCCGACATGTGGACTGCCGTCTTTGCCGGGTTGTATATTATTTTGGGGCACGACTGGGTTGAGCTCGATGTCACCATTTGTACATATTGTTTTCTTTTTCTGTACTAGGATTACCCCACGGTGGAGTGCACGAATAGCCGGGTTCTAGAAGGCAGCAAGCCCGCATCTCATGGCGTTGAGACGGAGGGGGCTTCATTCTAGAATTGGCGGGCTATTCGCCATACTCGTAGGGGGTATAGGATGACCCACTGAGGGGCGTCCAAGTTACCGGATTCCGTGAAGTGCTGGATGGCCTATTCACTTTGTTGAAGGGCTACTTCACTTCTGGGATTGATAGGTAACTTGCCGCGCTCGTAGGAGTCCAGGTTTTCATTGCACAGGCTATCCACACGACCGGGAACGTCGGGTTTTATTTGCGGCTCAAATGAAACCCGAGGCTCCAAGATTATCCACCATTCTGTATTGTTGGCTGAGATTCTTTTGATGTTGATTATTATCATGCCTGAGACGAATGTTGTATATACTTATATATATACTAGTAGATGTTGGATATGTTTTGCACCCGTGCTAGTCCAGCCCCCGCTATGTCGTTAGTTAAGTAACCTAACGGGTGATGATGAGGCCCAGTGGCGAATGCGGATGGCATATATGTACATCATATTTTCGTTCTTTTCTGGTGTGATACGTTAAATTGATGGGACCACATTAATTTTGATTAATGCAAAAAAATAAACCTAAATGATGTTGTTGGAACCAAGTTTTAAAAAACTGACATTACAGACGTTCTCTTTGCTTTGCACAGTGGTATTCGGTTATGAACATCCAGCACCTCATTCGATGAGGCAAGGGCCGAGATCCCTTCATCGGGAGTGACCCCTTGAGTAAAAGTTTGCGTCAACGTAATAACTTCACTATAGTCGATTATTTATTCTTTGCATCATGGTATTCAGTTTAGAATATCCTGCACCTCATTCGATGAGGAAATAGTCGAGATCCCTTAACAAGGAGTGACTTCTTTAGCAAAAGTTTTCTCCACTATATATTTGTAAAACCACTCAGGTTCCTTCAACGATATCAAGTTCATTACGTTAACGGGTTTTTCGCCAAAAGCCCAGCCGTAGCCCTCCGTCATTTCCTACAAGTACTACTTAGTATTCGAGCTACGTATTTTGGCGTTGTCAAGGCGTAGTGATCGGTAGCTGAGTACTGCTTGTTTGCAGCTTTATTTCCGATTATTTAGGACAGTCGCATAGCTATGTTGGCATTGTCAAGGGATATGCGGGTGGGTCTAAGTTAATCAAGATAATGACGGGCCGAACTTGACTAGCGGCTTATGATATGTTGGCATTGTCAAGGTCATGAAGCCGTTAGAGGCAAAAACTACATCGGGAGTTTCAAATATACAGGAAACTTGCAGATTTAGCATACCTTCTGGAGTGTAATGACTAGAGTGGATTCCATCTAGGTCATTACACAATGATAGTTGGATCCCGATCCCACTGATGAGTTGGATTACTCTCGGGAGATTATTTCACTTAACAATCAATGCTATAAACCAAGTAGGTGTCTAGAACAGTGTTAGCGGAGCTACGCCTCTAGGGAAAAGAGGTTATATAATTAAGGAACTTCGTGAAAGTGTTGGAAAACCTCCCTCGAAGTACCAACACTAGCCTGGCTGAAAGGTTAAGCAAGTATTGTGACGTGCGATTAATTCTGACTAGTTCTTCTTTTAAGATTTGAAGAAGAATTTGAGGAAATAGTGGGAGCCATCCTGGTTAGATAAATTAATAACCAATCTAATCTTCAAAGAGCGCACGCTGAGTGTTTCTTTTCTCTCTCTCTCTCTCTCCAGGTAGCAACCATTTCACGCCCTAATCAAGATAATAAAATGTATCGCTTGACCGATCCGAATTCTTATTCGGGGCTGGGGAACATCAGTTTGGTTATAACTTATGATGGTGATCGTAAGTATGAACAAGGGAAAGAGGATAGTCTAGATTCCAAGGAGACCCCATTGAAGAAGAAGCATACTAATGCATCTACTTCAGGTGTTCTTGTAATTGAGAACTGCTTTTCGGTCAGTCCTACCTCCTGGGTACTAGATACCGGATTAGGATCTCATATCTGTAATTTATTGCAGGGACTGAGAAAAAGTAGGATAGTTGGACCTGGTGATATGTCCCTCAGGGTAGGGAACGGAGCACAAGTTAATGCTGCAGCCGTCGGTGAATATCACCTGGTGTTGCCAAATAACAATACTATGATTTTGAACAATTGCTACTATGTACCTTCCATGGTTTACAACATCATATCAGTTTCGTTACTTGATAAAGATGGATATAACTTTGTTCTTGATAGAAATATCATGAACATTTACCTTGATAAGGTACTGGTTGCAGAAGGTACACTGTGTAATGGTATCTATGTTCTAAATCGGAATACAGTTCTTAATGTACAAAACACACGCAAGAGAAAGAGTTCAGATACGAACGAATTCTACTTATGGCATTGTAGACTTGGTCATATCGGAGAGAAAAAACTAAGGAAGTTATATAAAGATGGACTCTTGAATATGTTCGAATTTTCATCTTTTGAAACTTGTCAGTCTTGTCTCAAAGGAAAGATAACCAAATCTCCGTTCACCGGACATGGAGAAAGAGCAGCAGAGCTCTTGGGACTCATACACAGTGATGTATGTGGTCCGACGTCTATACATGCAAGGGGTGGGTTCTCGTACTTCATCACATTCACCGACGATCTCTCTTGGTTCGGATATGTGTATCTCATGAAACACAAATCTGAAGCTTTTGAGAAATTCAAAGAATTCAGAAACGAAGTAGAGAACCAGACTGGCAAAGGTATCAAGATCCTCCGATTTGATAGAGGATGGGAGTACTTAAGCACTGAATTCAAAGACTTTTTAAAAGAGAATGGTATTCTCTCCCTGCTTACTCCTCTGTACACACCACAGCACAACGGTGTATCGGAGCGGAGGAACCGTACCCTATTGGACATGGTTCGCCCCATGATGAGTAATACTAAGTTACCTCTTTCATTCTGGGGACTTGCGCTTGAAACGGCAGCGTACTTGCTGAATCAGGTTCCGTCTAAATCTGTGCCAAAGACTCCATATGAAATATGGAGTGGTAAAAGACCATATCTTGAACGTATTAAGATATGGGGTTGTTCGGCCTATGTAAAGGTACAAAATCCGGACAAGCTACAGGCACGATCAGTTTTGTGCAAGTTTGTGGGATATCTTAGAAATTCTCCAGGATATCTGTTTTACCACACTGAGGAACAGAAGGTGTTCGTTGCTCGTCGCGCCACCTTTTTGGAGTGGCAATTTCTTGCAAAAGAAATAAGTGGGAGCATGGTAGAACTGGATGAAATATCAGAACCACAAACTCAAACTGAGGATTTAGTAGAACCAAAAAATTCAATAGTCCCAGACGACCCTCAGCCACTCCGCAGATCTGGTAGGATTTCTCATCCTCCCGAGAGATACTACAGTTTTCTCATAGACGGGGATCGAGAGGATTGCATCTTGGAAGAAGATGATCCTACCAGTTTCAGGCAGACCATTATCATTAGGGACTCTGATAAGTCGCTAGATGTTATGCGATCCGAAATGGAGTCCATGTACACCAATAAAGTGTGGACCTTGGATATTTCTCCACCTGGGGTAAAACCCGTTGGATGCAAATGGATCTACAAAAGGAAACTTGGTGTAGATGGGCAGGTGGAAACCTATAAGGCTAGACTCGTTGCAAAAGGTTTTCGTCAAAGGCCTGGTGTGGACTATGAAGAAACTTTTTCTCGAGTGGTTATGCTCAAATCCATCCGGATCCTACTTGCCATTGCTTCCATCTATGACTATGAAATCTGGCAGATGGACGTAAAAACGGCTTTTCAAACAGCAGTTTGGAAGAGTGCGTTTATATGGATCAACCAGAAGGCTTTGTAGACAGTGGGAGCAGCGGGAAAGTGTGCAAGTTGCTTAAATCCATTTATGGATTAAAGCAGGAATCATGGAGCTGGAACATCTGTTTTGATGAAGCAATCAAGGAATTTGACTTCATCAAGAACGAAGATGAGCCTTGTATTTATAAGAAGATTGTAGGACGAATTGCCGTATTCCTAGTCTTGTACGTGGACGACATTCTTTTGATAGGAAATGGCATTTCTATGCTACAATCGGTCAAGCTATTCTTGTCACAACGGTTCTCCATAAAAGACCTGGGTGATGCCTCGTGCATTCTGGGGATCAAGATCTACAGAGATAGATCTAAGAGATTACTGGGACTTTCGCAGTCCAGATACATAAAGAACGTACTAAAGAGATTTAGTATGGAAGATTCCGAGCACGGTATTATACCCGTATTGCACGGAATCACCCTCTCTAAGAAGATGTCTCCCAAGAATGACGAGGAGAGGGTTCGCATGAGCACTATACCCTACGCTTCGGCGGTAGGATCTATAATGTATGCGATGCTATGTACAAGACCAGATGTAGCTTATGCGCTAAGCGCGGTGAGCCGGTATCAGTCAGACCCAGGTGAGAACCACTGGACGGCAGTGAAGAACATTCTCAAGTACCTAAGAAGGACTAAGGAGATATTCCTGGTTAACGGTAATGGAGACCCCAGGGTCGAGCCCTTTACCGATTCAAGCTTCCAGAGTGACAAGGACGACAGCAAGTCTGTCTCGGGTTTTGTGTTTACCCTTAACGGAGGGGCGGTGTGTTGGAGGAGTTCCAAACAAGATACCGTCGTAGACTCGACGATGGAGGCTGAATATATTGCTGCAAGCGATGCTGCAAAAGAGGCGGTCTGGATGAAGAAGTTCATTAGTGAATTTCAGGTGGTTCTGTCCATTGTTGACCCAATACCTTTGTATTGTGATAACAATGGGGCTATACCTTTAGCGAAGGAACCACGGTCCCATCAGAAATCCAGACATATCTTAAGGCGGTATCACCTGATCAGGGAGATTATTGATTGCCAGGAGATCGAGGTACGGAGAGTGGACACTAATGACAACATGGCAGATCCATTCACAAAGGCCCTTCCTCAAACACAGTTCGAGCGACTTTTTGAGCTATTGGGTATGCGGTACGCCAGCAGCTGGCCTTAGTGCAGACGTTAGGTATGCGGTACACCAATTACTGGCCTTTAGTGCAAGTGGGAGATTGTTGGATATGTATGCCATAGAGACCATTATTGTATAGTACTAGTTTGTATAATACATTTTGGAAGCTTGGAATATATACACGGATTTACGACAATCTTTCTCGATATAGTAGTATGCTACTTGGTTTGTGTCTATCTTAATATGTGTATATGTTTCTTTTAACATATCGCTAATACATATTGATGGAGCCCTTATGATCTTTGCTTGACTACCAGCGTCGTAATGGCGATCACACTAGTGGAGGCTTGGTAGTCTATAAGCACATCCTTATACAGGTCCCTAGTCATAGGATTATCGAGACAGGGCATCGATACTCCAGAGTAGACTAGTGTATACGCTTCTCATCCCAGCAGGGGAGATGGTCTGTCCCACACCATCAGTACGTCATACTGGAGATAGTATGCAGGTGCTCATTGGGTTATGAGTTTCACTGGACGGACTCGTCGGGAACAGTTAGTTGCTATTATACCTATCGTCAGTTAGCAGTTCCCAGCTGACATGAGTACAGCTTAGTCCGTTGACTTGACACTGCTACTTCGCCTTAAGTGTGTCCCCACTGTTCTTTGATTGCCACCCTACCATGGCTCTATTTGAGTCATGCAAACAGGTAGTAGTTGGATACAGTTCCGAAGCACCTGAAGGCAGTGGCGGTTAGACAGGATTCGTCTTTCCCGGTATTGGGGGTTGATATCGCGATGTGTCTAGGAGAGCCATTACACAAAGTCCCTGGCCAGGGCAAGTGAGATTTACTGGTAGGTGTTCCAGTAGTTTCTCAGAGTGTTCTGGGCTACACTCCGACACGACTTATACCGCTATTAGGGGTCTGACGTTTACCACCCTCTAGGCCCGATATGCGATACTCTTAGACGAACAGACCGGACTGTACGGAGATTGTCACATTCAGATTCAGTAGGAGTTCGGATGGGTTTTCCTCATCGGACATCTACCTGGGGACTGTTATGTACAGCTAGTACCGCTTGCGGCCTGTGGTTAAACCCACTGCCAGCGTAGTGTCGAGTCTTTAGAGTTCCACACAGAGGGTTTTTCACCTTTGGGCGAAATAATGTAGAGGTCGTATGGTTTTATGACAGGGTTCGTTCACATACGCGTACTTGTGCGTGTTTTGGTGTTCGGGCAGTTGATACCAGTGGGCTTTGGTTTAAGCCAGATCCTAGTATTTGATTTTGGGTTGGTTCAGTCTCATTGTATTCGTGTTCTTCGGAACACGGATGCGGGTATATGTATACAGTTGACAGAGACAATGAAGGAGACACCTCATTAGGATTTTTGACCATTGACTTGATTAAAACCATAATGAGATGAAGGAAATTGATTACTAATTTTAATTAGAAATAATTGTGTTATGGCTATTTAGTTTGACCATTTGACTTGTTGATCATTATTGACTTAGATATTTTTGTTAAGCAAAAGATATTTTGCTTAGCATTAATGGTGACATTCTAATGGTCAAATCAAATGAACCATCACAATTATGCTAATTAAAATTATTATTCTTTTTCCTAATATGAGAGCTATCTCTTCATTTTACATATACACACACTCTCTCATAGCTCTCTCTCCTTCATCCTCTCTCTCAAGCCCTCATCTCTCATGTGTTGAGAACCAAGGGCCATTGAGACCAAACCACTAAAATCCTTCTCTACCAACTCTTGGGTTCTTAGTCTCGCACGCCAAACACCCTAGTAACTTCATTATTGAGGTTGGAGCTTAAAGTAGAGGCTTTCGGGTGGATCTTCTTTGACGTGGAGAAGCGGTGAGGAGGAGCCATCCACAACCATTTTAAGAAGCTCACAACAAGGAGAAGCACCACAAGAAGAGAAGAAGTTCAAGCTTGAGGTATAACTTTCTATCATAGTAGATAGAACTCTATTATGCTAACTAGGTTTATGGTAAAGATCCGGTTTAGGGTTTTATTTTAGCGCCAAGTTTATTATCGCTATAAATTTTTGTTCCGCATTTGGCCACGGAAGGCCGGGGCGCTAGTGTAACCCTTCACAAAGAAGTCTCGAGATGGTTGTGCCACCGAAGACCCTCCGACGATCAAGTTAGACGGGTATTTTGGCAGAGTAACGTTCTAGTGGAGTAAAAATGGCTTACCTCGATCGTCTGAGAGAGAGGTTTATATAGCGGCACCAATGGGCAGGCGGGCGCGAGAATCACGCCGGCCGTTGCGCCCATGGTGTCACGCCCGCGTGATAGGCGGGATCCCGCATTAATGACGAGACATGCTCATTAATGGGGGATCGTGATGGCATAGAATGCGGGATCATGGACGGCGGATATTTCACGCATGGCGAGATTCGCGGAGTCGTGGCGGAGCCGCCTGTTTTTAGCGCTGCGGGTCGGTCGGTGAGACCGAGGAAGGTGAGCTCGGCGGGAGGCTCGGACGCGAGCGGAAGGCCAATGCATCTTGGTTCTGTGGTAGCTCGGGGTGAGCCGGGAGGTGGTCTGGGAGGCCACCGAAGGTCGGGAGACTCCTCGGGCCGGAGGCCCGCAGGCGAGGTCCCGACTGAAGTTCTTGATCCTTTTTTGTAGGTTCTGGGACACGTCATCTGCAACTTGTCGGCATCTGAAGAGTCACCGATATTGAGCCTCATCAACGAGGTTAATCAATGCATTTTATACATTGAATTTGAAAATAAAAATGAATACAACCAAGAAATTGAAAATACAATGCAACTCCCGTGGCCTCAGTGATGATTTATGACTTCTAGGTGTCCTTCTTGGTTGTATTGATATTGATTCCGTGTTATTACTTATAAGATGTTGATTAGTGCATTATATATTTGACTACGAACAAAAAATTAAAGCGAAAAAATAAAAAATACCTCATGTCTTTCACCTCATCTTCCCCCAATTTGCTTTCTTCCCTTTCTTTTCCTGTGATAATTTCTCCGCTATTTTGTTCTTCTATCGGAGCATATAGTCCTCTTGCAGGACTCCCATAGTCCTTATGGTGCTCTAAGTAAAAGTGAATTTGAGAACCATGGCTTAACAACGGCTTAATTTCTGTAATGATTTTCTCATCCAAGACGGGTATCAATTAAGTACCCTTTGTCAATAGAGTAATTCAATATCCATCATCATATCCAAGATGGGTATCAATTAAAGCCAAAAAATTTATACGATTAAGGCCATAGGTTATATATAGGTTTTAAATGCATATGCTTCATGAAGTCAAAGAGCATTTTGATATGTGTTACTTCATTATAATGACTCCAATGTCGACCTTTAAGTAAATTTTTTTTGCCTTAACCATTATAGAATTATTAGTACCAATTACACATCTTTTTACCTAGTTTGCCATATTTTTCTTTTGTTTTTTTAAAAGAAAAAAGGCGGATAATTAACTACCGAAAATCACTAAAAAGAGATTAATGATATCAGTGTATATCCCTAGTTTTCAAAACATCTAAGCAAAGGCCCCAAGTTATCGACCAGCATCAACAATACACCAAAGCGACACAAAACAAGTCTTAGGAGTTCACATCAGAGGCCATACAAACAAAATAGCCAAAATACATCAAAATATCACTAGGAATTTTCCTATGGGATTGCATAGGTACATTAAAATCTAAATTTTCGTATTTTTATATTGTTTTCCTATATCATTTGTAGATTGCACTGTACAATTTTAGTCTGAAATAAATTTAGATATTGGCAAGAAGTATAAATTTCATTCTAATATCTTATAGTAAGTAAATAGTAATTATATATTAGAATAAACAATACTAAGTTTAATGACTTTACCGGTTGTATATTAGAATAAACAATAATAAGTTTAATGACTTTGCCGGTTCACCAACGGCGGCCGAATGACATAGGAGCATGAAGAAGAAAAAAAACTACCCTAATACATACATTTATATCAACCGAAATCCAAAATATGAAGTCATCGGGTATATGGACCGAAATCCATATGATTCATAAACCTATCACCCGCAAATTAGATGCTAAAATTTAAAAAAAAAAGACATATTTGAAGACTACCTTATTTTTCCTTGATCTAGTTGCAAATGAGATCATATCAATCATCAATTCATGAGTGGAGTCTCCTGTGTTCATCATCGATGGAGACCGCGTCGGAATTTTGACAGAGTTAACCAAATTTTCATCCGGAATCAAGATTGGGATTTTTAGGATTTATGGCGTCAAGAATATTGAGCCTACGGTGTTGAAAAATTATTAATATAGACATTTAGTTAAAAAAACTAACGGGTTTATTTTTTAATATATCAAAACTTTGGATGTTTTTGATAACGAGCTTAAATGTGAACTTGTTTTGGACAAATCATAAACATGAAATAAGCCTTCAATATAATTTATCAGTTATCTTAAAAGTCGAGAAAAGTGGATCGTGTTTTATAAAATTTAACCTAAAAGAATATATAAATAAAAATCAGAAAAATAAAGTCGAAGTTCACCAAACCCAAAAGGCTTAAAAACAAATCCATCTTCCCCAACTTCGTAGATCCCATGTCTCTTCTGCCTTCGCTCTCTTTTTAGTCAACCTCTCTCTCTCTCACTCTCTCAATGGGCAGAAAGCCAAGCGATCCAGGCGCCACCGGCAGCCGCCAGTCGCCGTTGCTCCTCCTCCTCCTCATTGTTTTCATCGCCTGCACGTTGGCCTACATGGCCTTCTCCTTTGTTCTCCAAAACCCTTTCATCAACCCAAAGGCTGGTACTTTGATCCGAAATCGAGCAATTGGGTCTTCGATTCAAGAAGAAGAGGAGGTGGCTGTTGCAGAAGAGGAGGAGTGCTGCAGAGGGGTGGAGCAGCTGGAGCTGTGGGGCTCAGCTGTGAAATGGGGAACAGATCACAAGTTCAATTCTTCAGTGGAGTGCTGCAGAGCTTGTAAGGCCATGTGTGGGGGTGATGATGGCCCTTGCCTCTGTGATTCTTGGGTCTTTTGTGGGGATAGGGACAGGTGTGGGGAGAAATTTGGAGAGGTATGCACTTTTCTTTCTTTTCCCCATTTCTGTCGATTTTTCGTTGGAATTAGGTGATTTGGTGAAATGGGTATGAGGTGAATTGATGACATGCAAGACAATTGTTGTTAGTTGATTAGTTTGGGTGCTATATGTGGTTAAATTTGTTTTCTTTTATTTTGATCAGTGTAGTGGAAGCTGGGAAAATAGTAGGAAGCTGTGGTGTATTTTGGTGCATCCTTCTGCTATTCATTTCTTGATAATTTTATGGGATTTGTTCGTACATGTTTATGTCCAACTTTTATTTGTTGGTAGAGGTGATTTTGTAGAATGGATTCGACAATTGTTGTTAGTTGAGCTGTTTGGGTTCTATGCATTGTTATCTTTTGCGTTGTTTAGTGTAGTGGATATTAGGAAAAGGTTAGGTATCTATGATAAATTTTGGGGCATGCTTCTGCTATTACATATGAAGCTTATGCGATCGGCGAAATGGGTGTCGAGGAGATCTGGGATTTACATCTTTATATGTCTAATCTTGATAATATTGTCAAATCACTTTTCACTTAAATTCATACTAAATATTTTGATATATCTAAATTGGTTTATCCCGTAAACTTCTTTTTCTAATCACGATCGACATAAAAATAGACAAGACTGTTTTGGCTTTCCATATGATAATGCACTAAGTTCTTGCACAGAGAGGAAGGATTCTCTAGGTAATGGGCAATGAAATCATACACTTACCAATTTTTCTAGTTTACGAAATATTACATAATATTTGCAGTCTTACATATTAAGTAGGCATCACAATGTAATTAATTACACCAGCTTCAAGACTCGAAAATCTTCTATTGATAGATCTACAATACGACCACCAGATGATTTATGGACATTGAGAATCTGGTGAAGTTGGTCGTCGTCTTCATCATCATCATCATCATCATCATCATCATCAATCCTGATGACGCCTTCCTAGGTTTTAGGCATCATCATAAGCCTACAAGAGAGATGATGGCTCAGCAGAGATTGTTGTGTCATGTGCTCTTGATAGGTGAACTAGAGAATATAGAAACCAAATATATGATTTTAAATTGACATGCATCTAGTTTCATTTGTTGGTTACCATTAAAGCCCCTCTCCTATATGCACCCCCTCCCCAATTTTGGACCCCCAATTCTTTGATATTTTTAAAAAAGACACCGAAAACTTGATATTTCGAAAAAGACACCAAATTCTTCTAATTAAACTAAATTAGCCCCCTTAGCTAGGTATCTTCATCCAATTAACATCCAATTTCCATTAGTTAGGCATTAATTATAGTCATTTTAGTTATCAAATGACTAATTGTCCACCTAATTGCTAGTCTTGCTTTGGGTTTCTTTTAGCTACCGGAGAGGATGAGGAGCAAGGTGGAGGAAGAGGAAGAGGCAGAGGTGCGAAGAGGTTGGGGTAGGGACATGAGAGTGGAGGAGGGTGATGGTGAGATTGGGGTTTGGGTTTGGGTTTGGGAGAGCAGCAAAGGGAATAGGGAAGGGTTTGAGAAGAATGTGGGAAAAAGGTTTAATAAATGGAAGGAGGATGGAGGAGAAGAAGAGTCATGGAGACAAGGAGGAGGAGATGGGATGTCATTTGCCTGTCTATTTGGTGATGAGGAGATATGATGAGAAGAAGAGGAAAAGGAGAAGATGGGTCAAGCGTAAGGGGGTCATTAAACTGTTAGTCCAATCCTAGTTAACTCAACCAACACCTTACTAACGCGTGGACTTTTTTGGTTTACGGAGAAGACTTGGGTGTCTTCATTAGAAATATTAAGTTTTGTGTGTCTTTTTTTAAATACCAAAGATATGGGGGGTCCCAAAAAAAAAATCCTTTCCGATAATGTGGCAGTGAAAATGAAGTCACTAAAAGAGTACCTTGTAGCTTTCCAACCATTCAGCAAGTTCATGCATTTTGAAGAATATTCCATCCAGAGTTATCGAAAAACTATCAAACCCTTATGTTATCTGTGTTGGAACTTTCGATCTGATATGTGGAACTATTTCATACCAATACGGTGTATTTGGCTCTCCGAAGAATAATTGCAACATGAGCATATTTCTAATGCATATTATTTACATGGATAGTTCTTAAATGTTTTAATAGCTGTTTCATAACCAGAATAACGTGGGCATATCCTCATAGCATAATAATTAAAAGCAGTTTATGTAATTCAAAACAGCTAGTAATAGAATCTTAGCCTCTGAAAATAGCTATTTGTTCCATCCATTTTGTATTTTGTTCTATCTCAACTATACCTCGTTCCGTAGAAGTAGTATACCACATGTCCGTTTTCATTCCACCCACCGTCACGTTCTGTGTTTTAGGTTTAGTTCCATCAACTGTGAACAAAAATTCATTAATTTTTTTTATTTTGAGAGAATTGTTACTTAACAAGTGCATCCAGCCGTTCTGAAAGGTGTTTCGAAATAAGGATATACTTATTTATGCTTGGATTATCGAACATTTGACAAGATAATGCTTTTTAACTTACTGGGATGTATCGGAATTCTGGTTATTTGTTCAACTTCAGTGCTGGTTGAAGAAACAAAAGGATGTCCTGTTTCCTGCTTTGCAAGAGTCTGGGGAAAAGGTTATCTGGACTTCTGGGCTTATTTTTGGAAAAGGAGAGGTATGTACATTCGTGGACTTCATAACATTCTTTTAAATTAATGAAATTTCATGTAGACCTTCCTTGCATGTTTCATTTGGTTTAATGATTCTAAACTATACTGAAATAAGCACTGGGAATGCTCACTCATCTGCATTTTACAAAATTCATGCAATTGATTATTCTAATTTTTTAAAATACCACTATTACTTATTTTACTAGTATCTACATAGGCAGGTCTCCTTTGGAAAAATAAAAATAGAAAATAAAATACATGGGCAAGTCTCTTACTGGTCAACGTGTCTTTTAATGTTTAATGCACGCCTCTTTACTGGCCATAGTTCCCTCGGTCTGAAATTTGGCTCAAGGATTGCTGATAAGATGCAAGCTAGCTATAACATATGAGACAGTCATTACACCTAAGCTAATGGTGATCTGGCTTTGAATATGAACTCCATAAAGCCAGTGCCAGGGACATTATGGGTACTAGCCAGTTTTTGCTGACATCATCCTTAATTACCTTACCTATTTCATGGTGCTGATGCACTGAGAGAGCATAGCTAAGTTAATAGGTACAATGCAATCTAAACTAGTTTCTGGATCCAAATTATTCATGATGATATTTCTCTGTCCTTAGGCCTATTTTGAGTCATGCAGTCTTCTAACCTCTGCTCATATTTTTATTATTTTAACTTTACACCCCCACACTCACATAGGGCAGCGATAGGGTGAGATGAGATTCTTAAAGTGAGATGGAAAATCCGACCGTTGGATCGATGGTCGAATTTTTGCATCATGTTCTACACGTTAAAATAAGTATGTGTATAAAACATTAGACGATTTGGAGGCTTATAAGTTGTAACGCCCCAGTTCTCGGAATACGGAAATATGTACCGAAATCGCCAGTGTTCCTAGATAAGGGAAAACCGCCTTGCCATAATCATACTTAAGGCTCTAGCTAAACTAAACCTGTAATGATATCCGATATATGTATATACCAAGATACCAAAGAACCAATAACTCATGCTGCACATAAAACGATGAATATCCAATCTGGGCCCATAAAAATGTAGATTCAAATAAAATATTAATGGAAGATAAAAGATCTGAATACCAAATGGTTCCGAATAAACGAAATCCAAAATCCAAAAAGAAATACATTATTCCTAACGTCCCGCGAATGACGCACATTCTAATAGCAACTGAAATAAAATAGAAATAAATCTACAAATACTATTGATTTTCGGCAAACTTCTGATAGTCATTCTGATCCTGCTATCCTTGTGAATCGGTCTCTAAACCTGAGATGGCAGGTCTCAGGGATGTCAGAACATCCTAACAAGTATTTAATCGTAATAGTGTGTGTATGTGTGCTAGCATGAATACGTGAGTGTAGTGAAGCTTGCGTGTACATGTAGATATAGATATGATAATAATACGAAGCAAGCATGTAAACTGGTCAAGTCGATCAAGTAATATCTTAGTTGGCCACTAAAAGGTAATCTATCCTATTGTGAGTTCGAGTGTGTACGTCAACCTTTGCAGGAGTATTCCTAACCCAAGAGTGGGCCTCAGGGGCAAGGAAACACGGGCCCAAGTATGGAATGAACAAGCGTTCGAATACATCCCGGTACGAGCTGTAGAAACAAACGACCGATATAGAATGCTGACTGGACAGGAAAATCAGGACAAGTCACGATAGTACGGTATGGTAAACATGTAAGCACGAGTAATTGTTTCATGGCATGAAAGTTCAACATTCTAATTGATGTTCTCGTTTTAATGTAAGAAAACAGTAATCATGAACAGCCAAGGCATGTCATGTCAAGCAAGTGATGTTGATAGTTTCAAATAGCATGTTAAGTACAGTCGCTATAGTATGATAACGTCAACATATATACAAGAATATATATGAATGTGTAAGCATCTCCATTTTAATATCCGGATTTATTATTGAAATGAAAATAAACTAAAACATGGTTTAAAGTGGTAATTTGATTAATGGATGCTCTAGGATCCTAGGATGCTCATCATGGATACAAGATATGGTATTTTTAATGAAGTTGCATAGTATTACACTTTTATTAACACATTATAAGTTAATAGTATTTTTAGAAAATTGTCGATGTTGCATCGACTAAAACAGAGAGCAAGAATACTTGCCTCGGAGACGAATCAAACATGACGATGTGATTCGATGCGTCGCAAACTCCAAGCTTTGATGTTCGGCTACAAAGCTATGTATTCGATGGACCTAGGCTTGGCTTGACGGTCGATGTGCTCGGTTTTAAGTTGGGCTTGGCTCTGATCTGGTGCTCGGCTGCTAGGGAAGGAGACGGCGGCGGGGTTTCTGCTGTGATGGGTTGCTCGGGATTCTCGATGAGGGTTGCAAGCTAAGGTGCTCAACTCTGTGCTATGGTGGAGTGCTGCGATGGTGAGGGTTTTGGTGGGTCTCGGTTAAGAGGGTGATCAGCAGCGAGATCGGGTTATGGGGTTGTGGTTTCGAAGAAGAAGACGTCGGTGGCTACGAGGATGAAAGGGGCCGACGGTGAGAGGTGGTTGCAGGGGATGAGGGTGATCGGGGTCGAAGTCGTTGCCGAAGGGGTCGAGGGAAGGTGTGCTCGATTGAGATGGGGTGGCCGGTGATGATCTCGGGTTTGGAGGAGGAAGCGGCAATGAGGAGGCGCAGGGCAACGGTGAGGATGATGGCGGTCGAAGGTGCAGCGGCGGGCAAGGTCTCGGTGGCGATGGAGGAAGGGCAGGCAGCGGGAGGTGGAGGAGAAGAGAAAGGTCAAAAGAGTTGGGAACATGGGTGAAGGTGGTCGGAGGAGGCTGCGGTTGATGGGTTCAGGGTTCAGTTGGTGATGGGAGTTGACAAGGAAGAAGAAGAAGATGAGGTCGCCGGAGATGGGGTCGGCTGTGTTGGGTAGTAGGAGCGCCCCGGCCATCGAACCGTGGCCAAATGCGGAACAAAATTTTCTTAAAACCCGGCGCTACCATTACCCGATTTGCAAGATCGAAACCATTAACCTTAAAGCTAGCAATTTAACAAAAGGAGATAGAATGGTTATACCTAATAATCCAAGTCCTTCGGGTCTTCAACCATTTCCAAGCTCCAAGTGATGCGGATCGACTTTGGTCGCCGGTCTTCGTTCGTCTCCGATAATCCACCCGAGGGAAACGGCGCAAGGTTCAGGTTCACCAAGCGAACCAACTGACTCTTCAAAATTGCTAGTAGTGGAGAGTGGGGAGTGTAGGATAGTGTCACTAAAACTTTCTCTCAACCATGAGCTCAAGTGAGCAACAAAATAGAAGATGAAGAATAGGGTGACCAAAACTAATGGCATAAGCAAGTGGCTAAGTATTTTTGTGTGTATCCTTTTGTGTGAGCATGAGAGTAAGAGAGCACTAAGTGAATCACCAAATGAGCAAGCTTCCCCCTACCAAAAATTATGGCCGGCCCTCTCTCTCATGCCCTCACAAAAATGTCATTTTCCTTTTTACAATAAATAATTACACCATACCAATCACTACATGAAAAAAAGCCCATACTTTGACCAAGACCCGTGCCTATGCCATGTCACCATTTCCACCTCATTATTAGCATGTGATTTTATAAATAAAATCAATAATGAGGTCGCATCTTCTAGAAGTCATTCCGCACAAATACGGAATACTTCCCAGTACATGTATCGAAATACACATACGCGTATTCATACGAAAATACGAATAGCCAAGAGAGAAAACGAATAGTGAGCAATAATACTAGAATACATATATATAAATACATATGTAAATTATTAAATCAAAACTTGATTTAACAATCTGGCTTAATCCTAAGCCGCTAGTATTATCAACCGTCCGATTAAAATCTGTGCAGTCCGTGCACATATTTAATCGGACACCTGTATGTATCAACATACGTCACCTACACCATATCGCCTGAACCGAGAAAACCCTCTCTGTGGGACTCTAAAGACTCGTCAATACGCTGGCAGTGGGTTTAACCACAAGCACGTCAGCTGCACTAGCTGTACGTAACGGCTACCCAGGTATTGAGCGAAAGGAAGGCCGACGAGCAAACTCATCCGTACCCCTACTGAGCCTGTCAGTGACAATATCCGAACAGTCCGGTCTGTTCGTCTAAGAGTATCACATATCGAGTCTAGGGGGTGGATAAAGTCAGACCCTTAACAACGCGATAATTCATGTCGGTATGAAACCCATCATTACCCGAGAAACTATCGATCCTGGATCGGTAATTCTCACATACCCCGGCCGAGAATTTCTAGTGATGGCCATCCGTGCACTGCGCGACATCAACCCCCAATACCGGGAGAGACGAATCCCCGACGATCCGCTCACTGCCTCCATGTAGCTCGGGACTGTACCCAACTAAAACCTGTTTGTACTATTCCTTTGAGTCGTGGTATGGTAGTAATCAAAGCACAGTGGGAACTCACACGAGACAAATGACGATCTCAGGTTGACAGACTAACCTGTACACATATCACCAGGGAACTGCTATCTGACTATAGGTATAATACCAACTAGTATGTTCTCGGCGAGTCCGTCCAGTGTACTCATAACCCAATGAGCACCTGCATACTATCTTAGGTGAACAATTAACACCAATGGCTTGTGAGACCGGCCACCGCCCCTCGTCAGGATCTAGATAAGTATACACCAGTTTACACTGGAGTATCGATGCCCAGTCTCGATACACCCACGACTAGGAACATTTAAGGATGTGCTTATAGACCTCCAGCTCCCACGTATGTGATCGCCATCACAATGCTGGTAGTCAAGCAAGAGTCCTATGGGTTTTATCAACATATACATGATAAAGACAAACCAGATAGCATTCTATCATCTTGAGTAAGACTGTTTTATCGGTATAGGTCCTCCCTCAATCATCATGATCACATGCCTGCGACTATGATAATTGCCTTGAGGGCACTATAGCCAACAATCTCCCACTTGCACTTAAGGCTAATTATTGCGATGTCGCATACTCACAGCCCGTGTGATACCGAACACCCAACTCCTCTACTAATCAGTTTCACAAACTTCGTTTGTAAAACTATTGCGTTCGAGAAATAGCCTCAGTGAGTGGATCCGCTCCAGTGTTTCTTTCTCTGTCTCTCTTTATCTCAACTTTGCGGAGAAAACTATTTCCCGAAATGAGCAATACCCGTCTTAGAATATTTTTGGATATCTGATGGGACCCAGTTCATAAATGAACTCCAAATCCAGCAAACTTCTTAGACTGTATCGACTACTGAACTTAATCAGTATGCTGCACCATGCCTTCCTCAATATCCGCCCGGACCACCTGTCCAAACTACTGTCCCTCGTCAGAGGTAAAACTATAACTCTGACAGTCACTCTGTCATCCAGGTCACATTGGAAGCCTGGAATGATAACCGTCTCCTAAAGGAGGCCGCCGTTATCAAATCCCTAGAACATCCACTTATGTTCATAAACTGCTTCCATTCGTTTTTCTCCAGGATTGGATTAATATATATCAACTTATTGCATCTAGTGCAAAAACATCTGGTGTGGTACTTGACATGTCATGATTGACTCAATTGCCTAAGCAAGTGATATACCAATCATGCACATCCCTCTCCCCTTTAGGCTGTAAAACACCTTTAGAGAGAGTGACTCCATCACCTGCAGGTATACCACCATGCCAGGAGTCGTCCATTCTAAATATCTTTAGAATACTGTCTAAGTACCCAGATTGGAACACTTCCCAAATCTAGATCTAAAATCATAGATCTAGTAACCAGAATGCCTGATTTAATATCCATAACCTATGTGGAGAAACTACTGTGTGACAACCAAAGTATAACCGATCGTAGTATAGGAATTTCACTTCCTACTCTGTGTATGTCATCCTCAATACCAGGACACACACCCTACTACTTTCTTAATAGATCCATCTCCTATTCTGATGAAGTCAAAAACTTATGACTGTCACATCAAAAATAGATGTTCTATCTCCGCTATATCCGCTTTAGTCTATAAATAGACACAAGCTACTTGTCCACTACGTTTCCGCTGCTCCCACTGACTACGACAACCCTCTGGCAGAGTCATATACACGTGCATTTCTAAAGCTAGTTTAGAATGACGCTATACTTATCCTCCTGCCGGGTCTCATAGTCTGAAACAACTGTAGTGTCAAGTCTGGGTAAATAAGTACCTCCCTGTCACCGTCCTTGAGGATACCAAAGTACCTCTCGGGCGCCCGAGGTTACCCACTATATCTGCGGAGTGGCTAATGGAATGTCCATCCTGATTGAATCTTTAGGTCCTATTAAATTTTCCGTAATCGTTTGTGGTTCTGGAATCACTTCCAGTTCTACCATACTCCCACTATTGTTTTCTGAAAAGGTCCATTTTACTAAAACCGTGGCGAGTCAAGAACAATATCACTATTGATCTTCCAGATGGTAGAAAGTTAACCTTCGTCAAAGCCTGGGATAACCCACAAACAGCCATTACTGAAACATGCCTTGAGTTTATCCGGATTCTGGTTTTAAGCATCAGCTGGACGACTCCCTTTACCTTAACATCGTTAAGATATAAATTGATTCTATATATATCTAATATAGAAACAAAAGCACTAATTTAATTGGAATCAGATTCAAATCATGCAGCTGTCTCCAGTGCATGTCAACTAAATGGAGAGAGGCCGATCAATATTACTCAACTTAGGAGTGCATCCAATTATGAGTAATCTGAAAGAGAAACAAGTTCTCAAAACCACTACTATCAACCGAATACCAAACACAAGTATCTACATCTTCAATTACCTTGAAGAATCCTGATACTTGCAACACATGGTTCTCTACTATATTCCTGTACCTATAACTTCTCAAACTTGGACCTTGTATTTTTACGAAACACTCGTCTAAAACTTGAGAAGTCACAAGTAAACAGAATACAGTACGAGGACCAATCCCTTTGTCCTAATGGACACTGGATAATATACAATACTTTGTATAAGTCCCCTGAGTTGGATAACTCAAACCCTGTGTGTCGTAGGTTGAAAATTGTACCCAGACGATTTCCTCAAATATCACCAATTACAACGAATTCCGATATAATGAGGATGATCACCTAATTCCCAATAACTTACTCCCACTCATCATCTGTAAAACCATACAGATGTGGGAATCAGACCTGGTAAATACATACCATGGAGTAAGGGTCTAATTGGGAAATCAGTTTTCTATTAACAATACGCAGTGAAACTGAAACATGAATATGTTTCGAAGGGGTATCCGGGTATTCCTAGTAATGCCTCTTCCATTATCAGATTCATGACTGTAACCGTATATTTTCTTGCCATCTCTCCAATTCCTTTTATTTGTCTTTTACTCATTACTTTCTGTACACCATCGTTAGGCTAAGTGGTTTTCTTCCTTTCCTACCGTTCGGCACCAGCCTATGGTTTGGAAGAAGACTATCCAATAAGCATAATAGGTGTAATCTCCTAATCCTAGGAGCACTCGCAACCTGAGAGAATGTAAGGATAAAAGACAACATAATAAACCTTATTCCTATTTCTCCAGAACCAGAATCCATCCTCGAAAAAGTTCCTTTGAGTTCGTATATAACCATACGATGGATTTATCCAATGGAATTGGATGTTCGTAGTGATACGGGGTGTTCTGGAGAAATACAAAGGTGAAGTAGGAGTGGCGATGAAATACGTGGTTTGGTCGTGAATCATAGCAGTCGCATTTTCCTTTGCCCTCTTTCTAATCCCTTTATTTGTCTTTACTTATTATCTTCCGCACACCATACTTAGGCCAATTGGTTTTCTTCATTCCCTACCTTTCGGCACCTGCCTACGGTTTGGAAGAAGACTATCCAATAAGCGTAATAGGTGTACCGTCTCCTAATCCTAAGAGCCCTCACAACCTGAGACAAGGTAAAAAGAAAAGACAACTGAATAATCCTATTCATTTTCTCCTAGAACCGGAAACCATCCTCGAAAAAGTTCCTTCGAGTTCGTATATAACCATACGATGGTTTTATCCAATGGAAGTGGATATACGTACTGATACGGGGTGTTCTGGAGAAAAGCAAAGGGTAAAAGGAGTGGCAGTGATGTATGCAATTTGGACAATCCAAAAGCCAGTGTTTTTAAGAAAGTTCGGTTAACTAGGTCACTGAGTCATAGTCTAGGGTCGGGGCATGTTCGATGCCAAAGAGAGAGAGAAAAGAAACACTCAGCCTGCACTCTAACCTAAATCAGAATGGATAATCATTTTATCTAATCTGGATGGCTCCCACTGTTTTCTCGAATTCTCCTCCAAACCTGAAAGGAGAATTAGTCTGAATCACCCGAGAAGTAATCCTACGCATTAGTGGGAATCGGGATCCAACTATCATCGCATGATAACTTGATGGAAACCACTCAAGTCACCACACTTCAGAAGGTATGCGCATGCCTGGCAAGTTTCCTGTATGTTTGAAACTCCCGATATGATTTTTACCCCAAGCGGTTTATGACCTTGACTAGGTCAACAAACCATAAACCGCTAGTCAAGTTCAACCCGTCATTATCCTGGATTGCATTAAACCCATCCGCACGTGCCCTTGACTAGGTCATCAAGGCCGCACGACTGTCCTAACCAATCGCATTTAAAATGCAACAAACAAGCACTACTTAGCTACCGAACACTACGTCTTGACTAGGTCAACAAACGCAGCACGAATACTAAGCAATACTTGTAAGAAATGACGGAGGGCTACGGCTGGTTTTTGGCGAAAAACCTTTAACGTAATGAACTTGATCTCGTTGAAGGAATCCAAGTGGTTTTACAAAAGTATAGTGGCGAAAACTTTTGCTAAAGAGGTCACTCCCGGTGAAGGGATCTCGGCTCTTTCCCCGTCGAATGAGGTGCAGGATATTCCAAACTGAATACCACGATGCAAAGCAATAAGTAAACGACTATGGTGAAGTTATTACGTTGACGCAAACTTTTATTTAAGGGGTCACTCCCGATGAAGGGATCTCGGCCTTTGCCTAGTCGAATGAGGTGCGGGATATTCCAAACTGAATACCACGATGCAAAGCAAAAGCGTACATCTGTAATGTCAGTTTTTTAAAATCTTGGTTCCAACATCATATATATATATAGGTTTGTTTTTCTTGCATTGATAAGAATCAACACAGTCCCATCAATTAATCACACCAGAAAAGAACGAAAATAAAATGTACGTATATGCCATCCGCATTCGCCACTGGGTCCCGTCATCACCCATTAGGTTACTTAACTAACGACAGAGCGGGGACTGGGCTAGCGCGAGTGCAAAACATATACATCTACTAGTATATATATATATATATATATATATATATAACAATCGTCCCAGGCATGATAAATGCAACATCACAGAAAAGTAATAAGCATCACAGAACAATATAGATAATCTGGGAGCCTCGGGTTTCCTTCGAGCCACAACTGAAAACCCGACGTTCTCCTGATCGTGTGGATAGCCTGTGCAATGAACTCCTAGACCCCTACGAGCGCAGCAAGTTACCCGCCAAAACCAGAAGCGAGGCAGCCCCCTTCAGCAAAGTGAATGGACCACCCAGCACTTCACGGAATCCGGTAACTTGAGCACCCCTCCTTGGGTCAACCTATACCCCCTACGAGTGCGGCGAATAACCCGCCAATTCTAGAGTAAGGTCCCCTCCGTCTCAATGCCATGAGATGCGGGCCCGTTGTTCTCTAGAACCCGGCTATCCGTGCACCCCACCCTGGGGTAATCCTAGTACAGAAAAGAAAATAATATATAAGGGTGACATCGACCTCAGCCCGGTCGTGCCCCAAAAAAATAATATACAAACAGGCAGTGATGGCAGTCCACATGTCGGACGCTCGCCCTGCAATTTTAAATGTACAAATAAATCCGAACTGCACTACCATTGCACACAAGCTATCCACCACGACAATCCGCAACATCACAGCACAACACAGAACATCAACGTGAATGTCACGTTCGCAAACCCGTCTAAAAGGACTATAGCTATCAGACAAGATTTACCGATCAAATGACATTCACGGTCATAGATAGAAATGTAAAGTACTGAAAAATTACACAGTTAAAATTTCGATCGACTAAATTTATCCGCAAAGGCCCCAAAAGCAAATCCAGTACTCAAAAGATTCTGGGCCAAAACAAAACATCACAAAAATCATTTTTCCTTGTCAGATAGTTCCAGAAGAAATTTGGAGTCATGAAGCCACAAAAGCGCGGCGGAACCGCCGCCAAATGGCATGTCGTGCGGCGGTTCCGCGGCCAAAATCTTGAATCATGTTTCCAAATTTCTTGTGGTGCCCTATATTTGCCTGCACGGATTTTTAAGCTATACAGAAAAAATTTTCGAGCAAGTTTTAAAATCGACAGAAACTTGGCAAATCGGAAAATTGTTTTTGAAATTTTGATCGATCGAGATTTTAAGCTTGTGCAAACTAGCTAGTAGGGTTTAATTGGTGGCTCTGATACCATTATTGGATAGTGGGAGCGCTCCGGCCATCGAACCGTGGCTAAATGCGGCACAAAAATTTCTTAAAACCCGGCGCTACCATTACCCGATTTGCAAGATCGAAACCATTAACCCTAAAGCTAGCAATTTAACAAAAGGAGATAGAATGGTTATACCTAATGATCCAAGTCCTTCGGGTCTTCAACCATTTCCAAGCTCCAAGTGATGCGGATCGACTTTGGTCGCCGGTTTTCCTTCGTCTCCGATGATCCACCCGAGGGAAACGGCGCAAGGTTCAGGTTCGCCAAGCGAACCAACCGACTCTTCAAAATTGCTAGTAGTGGGGAGTGGGGAGTGTAGGATAGTGTCACTAAAACTTTCTCTCAACCATGAGCTCAAGTGAGCAACAAAATAGAAGATGAAGAAGAGGGTGACCAAAACTAATGGCATAAGCAAGTGGCTAAGTATTTTTGTGTGTATCCTTTTGTGTGAGCATGAGAGTAAGAGAGCACTGAGTGAATCACCAAATGAGCAAGCTTCCCCCCACCAAAAGTTATGGCCGGTTCTCTCTCTCATGCCCTCACAAAAATGTCATTTTCCTTTTTACAATAAATAATTACACCATACCAATCACTACATGAAAAAAAAAGCCCATACTTTGACCAAGACCCATGCTTATGCCATGTCACCATTTCCACCTCATTATTAACATGTGATTTTATAAATAAAATCAATAATGAGGTGACATCTTCTAGAAGTTATTCCGCACAAATACGGAATACTTCCCGGTACATGTATCGAAATACACATACGCGTATTCGTACGAAAATACGAATAGCCAAGAGAGAAAACGAATAGTGAGCAATAATACTAGAATACATATATATAAATACATATGTAAATTATTAAATCAAAACTTGATTTAACAATCTGGCTTAATCCTAAGCCGCTAGTATTATCAACCGTCCGATTAAAGTCTGTGCAGTCCGTGCACATATTTAATCGGACACCTGTATGTATCAACATACGTCACCTACACCATATCGCCTGAACCGAGAAAACCCTCTGTGTGGGACTCTAAAGACCCGTCAATACGCTGGCAGTAGGTTCAACCACAAGCACGTCAGCGGCACTAGCTGTATGTAACGGCTACCCAGGTATTGAGCGAAAGGAAGACCGACGAGCAAACTCATCCGTACCCCTACTGAGCCTGTCAGTGACAATATCCGTACAGTTCGGTCTGTTCGTCTAAGAGTATCGCATATCGAGTCTAAGGGGGTGGATAAAGTCAGATCCTTAACTACGCGATAATTCGTGTCGGTATGAAACCCATCACTACTCGAGAAACTATCGATCTTGGATCGGTAATTCTCACATACCCCGGCCGAGGATTTCTAGTGATGGCCATCCGTGCACTGCGCGACATCAACCCCCAATACCGGGAGAGACGAATCCCCGACGATCCGCTCACTGCCTCCATGTGGCTCGGGACTGTATCCAACTAAAACCTGTTTGCACGACTCCTTTGAGCCGTGGTAGGGTAGTAATCAAAGCATAGTGGGAACTCACACGAGACAAATGATGATCTCAGGTCGACAGACTAACCTGTACACATGTCACCAGGGAACTGCTATCTGACTATAAGTATAATACCAACTAGCATGTTCCCGGCGAGTCCGTCCAGTGTATTCATAACCCAATGAGCACATGCATACTATCTTAGGTGAACAACTAACACCAATGGCTTGTGAGACCGGCCACCGCCCCTCGTCAGGGTCTAGATAAGTATACACCAGTCTACACTGGAGTATCGATGCCCAGTCTCGATACTCCCACGACTAGAGACATTTAAGGATGTGCTTATAGACCTCCAGCTCCCACGTATGTGATCGCCATCACAATGCTGGTAGTCAAGCAAGAGTCCTATGGGCTTTATCAACATATACATGATGATAAAGACAAACCATATAGCATACTATCATCTCGAGTAAGACTGTCTTATCGGTATAGGTCTTCTCTCAATCATCATGATCACATACCTGCGACTATGATAATTGCCTTGAGGGCACTATAGCCAACAGGCCGTCGGGGAGATATGGTGGTGCTCGAGGGTGAAGGGGAAGGAGGCGGCGGCGGCGCGGCTAGAAGGCTAGGGCTTGGATTCTTGGAAAGAAGACCCCATGGGTTCGACAAATTTTGAGAGAGGAGAGATGGATGAAGATAGGTTTAAGAATATATATATATATATATATATATATATATATATATATATATGTAGATAGTGGAGAGAAAATATATTTAAGAGGGGAAATAATATTAGTTAAAAAGAGAAGAAATAATATATGTATGGGATATGATTTTTAAGAGTGTTATATATATATATAATATTAGAGGAGAGGATATTTATAGAGATAATAATATATATGTATATGTATAAATATATATCGGTTTTGGGAATATATGATAATAATATATATGTATATGTATAAATATATATCGGTTTTGGGAATATATGTGTGTGTGTGTGTATATATATATATGTAGGGTTAAAATATGTTTAGGATTTATATATAGGAGGGAGAGAGAAATAAGAATATATATATATATATATATATATATATATATATAAATAATTCCCATTGTTTATTTTAAAAGATTTAAAAAGGGATTTGATCATATAACGATTTTCAAATAACTTATTTAAAACTATCAAACTAAAAATATATAGTTTGTTAAATATCTAATATATGGCAAAATATTATATGAATATTAAAACATATATTGTTTAGATTAGTAAACAAATATTGAAATACTAATAATATAACTATTTAACGAACTTGGAAAAACCATAACTACTTAAAACAACCATAATTATATGTTCTAACTTAATTAAAAATATTAAACTCTAATAATAAGAACAGTTATTTTATTTGTGAAAAATTAAATTGATACTATTATTATACTGTATTAATGTTCTAGGGTGTTGCATCCTACCCACCTTACAAGAAATTTCGTTCTCGAAATTAGAAGAACGAAAATACAAGATTGCGAACTAATTACAAGAATCAAGGAAAATAGTTAGGTATGAAAAATTAAGGGTCAAAGAAACAAATGAGGGTACGAAGAGTCAGTCTTGGCTTGAGAAATCAGTGTGTGCAAGAAAATCAAATAAACGAATCAAGGATAGAACACTAAGTTACTTAAATAGAATACCACATTGTAATCATGCCGCGATACATGGGTATTACATAATTTTATCTCAGTCGCCCGAATCGCACAATCAGAGTCAAAGTATGCAGTATGAAACACTAAAGGAATCCTCGACACGTAATTCTAACCTAAAAGGTCATTGGAACCAAGTCTTAACTTCATGTCAGCCCTGGTTCTGAAACCAACTTGTAACGTTCCAATTCCCGGAATACGGAAATATGGACCGAAACCGTCAGTGCTCCTAGACAAGGGGAAATCAGCTTGCCATTATCACACCTAAGGCTCCATCTAAACTAAATCTGTAACAATGATATCCAATATATGTATATATCAAGATACCATAGATAAAACCAATAACTCATGCTCACATCCAAATTGGGCCTATAGAAAAGTGATTCAAATAAGATATCCATGGAAGATAAAAGATTCGAATAACAAAGGGTTCCGAATAAACGAAATATAAGATCCAAAAAGAAAGATACATTATACTTAACGTCCTACGAAGGGCACACATTCTAATAGTAACTGAAATAAAATAAAAATAAACCTACAAATACTACTAATTTTCAGCAAACTCCTGATAGTCACTTTGATCCTGCTCTGCCTGTGAATCGGTCTTTAAATCTAAGATGACAAGTATCAGAGATGTCAGAACATCCCAACAAGTACTCAATCGTAATAGCGTGTGTATGTGTGATAGCATGAATATGAGTGTAGTGAAGTCCGCGTGCACATGTAGATATAGATATGCCAATAATATGAAGCAAGTATGTAAACATGTCAAGTCGGTTAAGTCATATCCTAGTTGGTCACTAAAATGTAATCTATCATATCGTGAGTTCGATTGTGTACGTTAAGCTCTGCAGGAGTATTCCTAACCCAAGGGTGGGGCCCAAGGGCAAGGAAACACGGGTCTAAATGTGGAATTAACAAGCGACCGAATATAACCAGTACGAGCTGTAGGAACAAGCAACCGATGTAGCCCGGTACGGGCTGAAGTAACAAGCGACCGATATAGCCCGGTACGAGTTGCCGGCAGCGGGACTCCTGAGATCCTGTCGAATGAACTCACATCCAAACTATCCCAATACCCCGCATATCTATATCTAACATGGCAATAAACTCAAACACAATATAGAATGTTGACCAGACAGGAAAATCAGGACAAGTCACGATGATAGTGCGGTATGGTAAACATGTAAGCACGAGTAATTGTTTCATAGCATAAAAGTCCAGCATTCTAATTGATGATCTCGTTTTAATATAAGGAAACAATAATCATGAACATGCATGTCATGTCAAGCAAGTGATGTTGATAGTCTCAAGTAGCATGTCAAGTACAGTCGCTATAGTATGATAGCGTCAACAATGTATACAAGAATATATATGAATGTGCAAGCATCTCCATTTTAATATCCGGATTTATTATTGAAATGAAAATAAACTAAAACATGATTTAAAGCGGTAATTTGATTAATGGGTGCTCTAGGATCTTAGGATGCTCATCATGGATAAGAGAATTTTATGTATTTTAATGAAGTTGCATAGTATTACACTTTTATTCACACATTATAAGTTAATAGTATTTTTAGAAAATTGTCGATGTCACATCGACTAAAACAGAGAGTAAGAATGCTTGTCTCGGAGATGGATCAAACACGACGACGTGATTCGATGCGATGCAAACTCCAATCTTTGATGTTCGGCTACACAGCTACGGATTCGATGGACCTAGGCTTTGCTTGACGGTTGCTGTGCTTGGTTTTAAGTTGGGCTTGGCTCTGATCTGGTGCTTGGCTGCTAGGGAAGGAGACGAGGGCGGGGTTTCTGCTGCGATGGGTTGCTTAGGCTTCTCGATGAGGGTTGCAAGCTAGGGTGCTCGGCTCTGTGCTGTGGTGGTGTGCTGCGATGGTGAGGGTTCCGGTTGAGAGAGTGATCGGTGGCGAGGTCAGGTTATGGGGTTGCGGTTTCGAAGAAGACGTTGGTGGCTACAAGGGTGAAGTGGGCCGACGGTGAGAGGTGGTTGCAGGGGATGAGGGTGATCGGGGTCGAAGTCATTGTCGAAAGGGTCGAGGAAAGGTGTGCTCGGTTGAGATGGGGTGGCCGGTGATGTTCTCTGATTTGGAGGAAACGACAATGAGGAGGCGTGGGGCAACAGTGTGGGTGATGGTGGTCGGAGGTGCAACGGCGAGCGTGGTCTCGGTAGCGATGGAGGATGGGCAAGTCACGGGAGGTGGAGGTGAAGAGAAGGGTCAAAGTTAATGGGAACATGGGTGAAGGTGGTCAGAGGAGGCCGCGGTTGATGGGTTCGGGGTTCAGTTGGTGATGGGAGTTGATAGGGAAGAAGACAACGAAGAAGAAAAGATCGCCGGAGGGGGTCGGCTGCCGGTGAGAGATAGTGGTGCTCAAGGGTGAAGGGGAAGGAGGTGGCGGCAGCACGGCTAGGGCTTGGATTCTCGGGAAGAAGACCCCAGGGGCTCGGCAACTTTTGAGAGAGGAGAGATGGATGAAGATAGGTTTATATATATATATAGTAGAGAGAATATATTTAAGAGGGGAAATAATATTAGTTAGAGAGAGAAGAAATAATATATGTATAGGATATGCTATTTAAGAGAGATGGTTATCTGTATATATATAAATTGGAGGAGAAGATTTTATGAGAGATAATAATATGTATGTATATGTATAAATACATATAGGTTTTGGAAATATGTATATATGTATGTATATGTATATATATGTTTATAAGTGGGGTTAAAATAGGTTTAGGATTTAAATATAGGAGGGAGAGAGAAATAAGAATATATATATATATATATATAAAATAATAATTCCCAATGTTTGTTTTAAAAGATTTAAAAAAGGATTTGATCATATAACGATTTTTAAATAACTTATTTAAAACTGTCAAACTAAAAATATATAGTTTGTTAAATATCTAATATATGGCAAAATATTATATGAATATTAAAACAGATATTGTCTAGATTAGCAAACAAATATTTAAATACCAATAATATAACTATTTAATAAACTTGGAAAAACCATAACCATAACTACTTAAAGCAACCATAATATATGTTCTAACTTAATTAAAAATATTAAACTCTAATAATAAAAATAGTAATTTTATTTTAGAAAAATTAAATTGATACTATTATTATACTGTACTAATGTTTTAGGATGTTACATAAGTCATGCATTAAGGGTATGCAATATATGCAACTTTTACGTTGCTTTAACAACCATCCATTTTGCGACTGTGATATCCATATCTTAAAAATGTTTGAATCATCTAAATTTTTGTATACATGTTGATTGACATGTAGAACAAGATGTATGTAGCTGATCGTCATTTTGATTGATGGATGATAATCGGATTTTTCCATTCCACTTTAAGAATCCCATCTCCCCATCTCATCCTATATATATATATATATATATATATATAGGCCCTAGTAGGTTTTTTCGTTAGGTGGCGACTAAAACTATATCCCCTATCATTTTTTTCGACGATCGGCACCATCCATCTTGATTTTCATCGGCTAATATGTCGATATACCAAATTTCATGTGATTCTAACACTTTTTCAACGTTGATTTAATGAGTGCAAAATTAACGGTTTACCGATAATAGAACTTTTTACTTGCTAAATCAACGGTGAAAAAGTGTTAAATCACATGAAATTTGATGTATCGACATATTAGATGATAAAGATCAAGATGGACGTTGCCGATCGTCGAAAAAAATGGTGGAGGGTGTAATTTTTGTCGTCACATAACGAAAATGCCTCCCAGGGCCTCTTTCATCCATTATTCTCATATATATATATATATATATATATATATATAGAGAGAGAGAGAGAGAGAGCTGTGTGTGCATATATTGTTTTAAAGGCGGAGCGCTTTGACATCTTGGGCACCCGGATGAGACGATCTGAGCTGCTATTGCCTCGGGTACCTTAGGCGATTAGCTCAATGTCCAAGGCGAGAATTTGAGGGGAGTATCTAAGCGATTTTTATTTAAAAATAAGAATAAAATAATTTTCATGTTATTTCAATCTCATTTTTGTTTATATATATATGCTTTCTCCTTAATCATAAAGAAGTCTTACGAGAACAGGATAAACCAAAAACCAGTGTTTTAAAAGTGAAAGGCGACTTTAAGGCGATGAAGCTTGCTTATTGCTTGAGGCGAGAGGCGCTAAAAAGACAACCGCCTGAGTGAAGTGAGATGACAAATATTTAGACCTTCAACATAACTTTACTAGATTTGTTCGAGAATTAGACAAAGAGTATGAAAGAAAAAAATAAAAGATTTTTCAATTTGGAATTAAAACCTAGTTTTTTCATCATTTTTGGTTTAATTCTGTTCTTATAAAAGACTTCTTTATGATTAACGTGAAAGCAAGTATATATAAACAAAAATGAGATTGAAATAACATGAAATTATTTTATTTTTATTTTTAAAATAAAATTCACTTAGATGCTTGCCTCAAAGTCTTGCCTTGGACATTGAGGTGATCGTCTGGGCATCTGAGGCGATGCAGTTCAGATCGTTTCATCCGGGTGCCTGAGGCGCCAAGACGCTCTGTCTTTAAAACAGTGCCAAAAATGACGAAAAAACTATGTTTTAAATTCTAAATTGAAAAGTCTTTTATTCTCTACTTTCACATCCTTTTCCTAATTCTCAAACCAGCATAGTAAAGTTATGTTGACGGTTGAAATATTTGTCGCTTAACTTCACTCAAGGGGTCGCCTTTTTAGCGTCTAGGGCGATGGGCAAGTTTCATCGTCTTGAAGTCACCTTTCACTTTTAAAACACAATGTGTGTATAGAGAGATTTCATAGGAGGGAATTTCCTCCTATGGCGTCGAAAAATACACCCTTCATTTTTTCCCGACGATCGACATCCATTATCTTTATCATCTAAGACGTGGATATACCAAATTTCATATGATTCTACCACTTTTCACCATTAATTTAGTTGGTGCAAAATTAACGGTTTCCCGATAATAGAACTTTTTACATCCTTTACTATTATTCTCTCTATAAAGAGAGAGATATGAGCCGGCGGTCCTTTTTTTTAAAAATGACTCGCGCCCCACAGCACATGCCTTCGTGTATTTTACCGATCCAAATCGGCCATCTTGATCTACGTATTATGAAATCCTTATATACAAACAATTTCCGGATTTAAAGACCTCTAACGCGTTCATCAAGCTATCACAATTTTCCTATATCGATTAACCGTTAATTTTTGTATTTGCTTGATGAACAGGTCTTTAAATCCGGAGATTTTTTTTATATATAGGGGTTTCATAATATGTAGATCAAGATGGACGGTTTGGATCGGTGAAATACACGCGGATGTGTGCTTTGGGGCGAAGGTTCATTTTTAAAAAAAGGGCCGCCGGCTAATTACCCCTTTCTCTCTCTCTATATATATAGAGAGAAGAGAGAATAATGTGGAAAAGAGACCCTAGGAGGGTTTTTCGTTAGGTGGCGGCGAAAAAATACACCGTTCAACATTTTTTCCGACGATCGGCATCCAGCATCATTATCTTTATCATCTAAGATGTGGATACACCAAATTTCATGTGATTCTACAACTTTTTCACCGTTGAATTAGCAATGAAGTTCTATTGTCGGTAAACTGTTAATTTTGCACCCACTAAATCAACAGTGAATAAGTTGTAGAATCATATAAAATTTAGTATACCCACATCTAAGATAAAGATGACGATGATGGATGCCGATCATCGAGGAAAATCATGGAGGGTGTATTTTTTCGACGCCATAGGAGGGATTTCCCTTTAATGGCACATTTTCTCCATTATTCTCATATATATCCACAGTTTTTTTCGACGATCGGCACCCATCATCATCATCTTTATCATGTAAGATGTGGATACACCAAATTTCATGTGATTCCATCAACGTTTCACCGTTGATTTAGTGGGCACAAAATTAACAGTTTACCGACAATAGAACTTTTTACATTGTTAATTCATGATGATGGATGCCGATCGTCGAAAAGATTCATGTAGATTTTTGACGCCACCTAACGAAAAAGCCTCTTAGGGCCTCTTTTTTTAATGAAAGAGAGAACGAAATCTCAGGTGCCACAAGAAGTTTCCTCCTATGGTGTCGAAAAAAGTCAATACTCCAATTTTTCCGACGATCGGCATCCACCATCTTCATTTTTATCGTGCAAGAGGTGGTTACACCAAATTTGATGAGAATCCAATATCTTTTCCCCATTGATGTAATGGGTGCAAAATTAATTGTGTTTCGATAGTCTAATGTTTTTAGTATTTTTACTTCATAAAATCAACGGTTAAAAGGTGTTGAATTAACTTCAGATTTGGTGTATCCACATCTTGCACGATGAAGATGGTGGATGCCAATTGTGGAAAAAATTGGTGGAGTGTTGATTTTTCGACGCCATAGGAGGAAACTTCCTTCTGTGGCACATGAGATTTCGTTTTCTAATATATATTATGATTTATAAAAAGCTACAGTTGTGACACTACAGACTACCATAACTGGAATGTCCTAACTGTCCACATAACACTTTATGTTATTCTTTTAGATGAAATCATCTGATCTCTTGCCCTAAAGGTTTTTTTGATTCCTTGCTCCTTTTATGTCGCATAAAAATGGAGATTTATTTCACTATTTATGATTTCCGTTTCAAAACCCTTTCCAATGGAGCTGATATGTAACTGCCATTATGATTAAACAGTCGTTTTCATTTCTCAGCTAATATAGATTTCTCAAGAAACACAATATGCCCAGTTAAAAATATTTTATATTCTGCTTCATGCCCTCTTAGGTAGCCCTTTTCCATTTTTCCATTTTTATATTAACGTGTTATATGACATATCATTTAGGGTGTAGTTTATGACATCAATGATATCTGTTGGACCTTATTATAAATTCTAGTTCTTATCTTTTCTCGCATTTGATAGTGAATAGGCTTGCTGCTGCTGCAAGAATTTGTTAATAAATGTTAATGTCAAGTTTGCTTGATATGATTGTTAGCACAACTCATTAACACAATTCATTAACAGAAGCTTGGTAAAACCGTAGAACAGCTATCTCATGTTGTACATAACATTAGGTTTAACGACCTTGGGTTTAAACCTATCATTGTCAATTGATACATAAAGCATTTTTTCCCTATTGCCTTACAAAAGGTTCATTCCAAAAGATACATGTTTATGATGAAGGCATTTTCACATGGCTCAAAAGCCTACATGGCAGTAGTCTTAACTGGCAAGCTTGCTTCATGTACATTGTTAGCTACTACCAGTAGCTTAAGCTTTTTGGTATGGTGCTTGTCTGATGGTTACTTTAACATTCTTAGTACTATTCTATTCAAATTGGTTTTTGCCACATGCCAATTCCCGCAGTAACTTGAACATTTTTACAACTTCTCAATCATTCTACCTTTTCCGCATCGTGCAGGGAATTGTTGGCCTGGAAACTGAATACGGAACTCTTCATATCAAAGTAAGTAATGATAATTAAGTTATTGACTATATTCACTTCATAGATACAAGTCTAATTAATCTGTCTGATTTCTACCATGTTGGTTCTGCAGTCAATATCTTTGTGTTTATCTAGCCTTTCCCCCCCTTAATGGTGTAGTCAAGTTTGTGCCTGTCCTAGGCAGTAGCCATTACAATGCAATGCACCAGGCAATTTATGACCTTTACAGGTTTAATTATGCAGCGCTGCATGTTATGTGAAACGAACATTCAATAATGGTCAAACTACCCTTTAATATTTTGGACATGACTGCTAATTTTGGTCATGCAGACATACAATGCATTTAAATAAAATATTGATTTTTTTGGTTGCTATGTACGTTGATGTAAACATAAATGCTGATGGTTTGAATATATAAGAAACTACCAACATATATCTTAAACAATTTTTTTGCCACTGGCAATTTGCACAATAAAATAGGAATGTACATCAAATTATCAAATATGTGAAGGCTGTATGCCGGTATTTGAAACACAATAGACATGTAAAGGCTGTATGCCCATATGATTGTTCAGATTTGCAAATTGGCGACTGTTGATTTTTCTGCACAACCCTTATAGACATTTAACTCAGTTTCTGCCTTGAGAATTGTCGTATGCAACCAAAACAGGGAGAGAACCCTGATCCTTTTTTTAAGAGAATATCTAGGCAAGTTCTTGGCTGCTTTCGTGATTTTGTCACTACCAGTTTGGTTGTCCCATATGCTGCAACTTACAGGATGACTTTGATCAGGATCATTGTACGGCAGCATTTGAAAGCATGCAGTGTCATCACATATAGCTGGTTGAATAATTGATCTTTTCTTATATCTCCTTTTGAGAACTAATGATGCTTTCTTGTCCATTTTTTACTGTTTGGGTATGTGGTCCATGCTTCAAGCTCATCCGCATTTGTAGATTATTATTTGTTCCTTCTTGTGAGGGGGAAAAACATGTATTCCTCGCCTAGATTTATTCATGTTTCAGTAGAGGTGCTGTCACACTGATATAGTTTGTTTGTGCAATATGTATAGACGATAGCAGCTGGAGTTCTCCTCATCTCCATTATTAGTTTACCTACTCTTTAACTATGACATCCGTCATCTCTATATAAGCACTAGAACTTCAATTTCTTTCCTCCTTTCTGATATTTTTTGACCTGTATACAGCTGATGCCTGATTGTGCTCCACATTCCATGTCATATATTGTTGAGCTATTGGGGTCACGACATTGTGCCGGTTGCCGAATTTATCGTGCTGAAGGCCGAGGAAATTCATGGGATTCTAATGGGAACCACATAAGAGATGTAAGTGTTCTGCCTTGCATTTTAGACCAGTTTTCCATCTTTCATAAAGATGGGTCCAAGTCAGTGTGGAGAGTGAACTATCTATAATCTTCAAGTTTCAAATATTTTTATTTTACAAAGTATAAACCAAATTTGGGGCTACTATTTGTAAATTGTATTGCTATCTTATGCATAATTTTTAGAAGGCTAAAGTTTACTAAACCCCCAATAGGTTTGGCCATATCCCAAAAAACCCAAAAAGTTTGATTGACGCAGAAAACCCCCAAAGATAACGATGGCTAGCTAATGGTCTTAAGTAGGCATTAAAATGATTATTTTCCCCTTTTAAATAAACATAGTTAGATAAATTATTAATTAATAATATTAATTTTATTAGTAAATTATTAATTAATATCAAAAATAAATTTTGCTCTGGGAAGAGGAGGATGGTCTGAGTATGCGAGGAGGGTGGGAGGAGGCTATGAGTGGCTGGAGGGTGGTCAAAGGAGGCGGGTGAGGTGGCTTTGGTCGTGGTGGTGTTGAGGTCGAAGGAGGTGGCCGAGGTGGGCTTGGTGGTGGTAGTGGTGGTGTTGAGGTGGGTTTGGTGGTGGTGGTGTTGTTGATGGAGGTGAAAGAGGTGGGTTTGGTGGTGTTGAGGTTGATGGAGGTGTAGGAGATGTGTTTGTTGGTCGTGGTTTTGACTTTTGAGGTTGAAAGAGGTGGATTTGGTGGTGATGTTGAGCTTGCAGGAGGTGGGTTTGGTGTGGAGCTAATGGGAGGGGGCGTGAGGCAGTGGGGAGGAGAGATGGCCGACGAAAGCGGCGGCGGCGGCGGCTAGAGTTGGGTTTTGCTAAATTAGATAGGGTTAGTATGGGGGAGGAAGATGAGGTCAGTTTGGGAAATTTTGTAATTTTTTTGCCGACGTGGAGATTGACTGACGAGGCGGTGAGGTGGCACTAACGGTGATGACGTGTCACCGTTAACTACGGGGGTTTTTTGTGCCAATCAAACTTTTTGGGGTTTTTCTGAGATATGGCCAAATTCATTGGGGGTTTAGCGAACTTTAGCCTTTTTAGATTGCATCCGAACACGAGCCAATAAACTTATAAAGTAATCCAGAAATGTACAAAAATGAATATGTGAAAATATGACCATCTTGTCTGTTTTGTTGTCCATGACCGGTAATTACATAAGCATATTTTTAATGTTGCTAGGAATTCTGGTTAGTTTTTAGTAGCTATTATTAAAGTTAATTAACAATTTAATAAGAATGACACTACTATATGCTGTGTATTTTCCATCTCTTAGTTAAATACCGTTGAAAGTAAAAACCAAATGATGGGCCTTTAAAGATAGTCCCACATTGAAAATAACAAAAGAAACATATGGTTATAAAATATAAATTGGGTCATACCTCAACAAGGCTTGAGTTTGATTGTTGGAACCCACTTATCATTAAAAACCCATGTGTAAAAGCCAATCACTTCTAACTTTAAACTATACTGTACTTAAAAAAACAAACTTTGACAAATACCAATTACCAGCATAAATCATGCAATCAAGCATGCATGCAAGCAAGCACACATGTCTGACTCTTCACCTTGTATTGTCCCTGAGAAATGTATGGCCTACAGCGAATCTCATTGCCTAAGTCTGCCTCATATTGATACACATTAGTAAAAAGGAAAACATAAAACATCACAGTTAACATATTGCAAGAAAATTGTATTGAAGTAGGTTAAGAAAAAGGGAAAAATGGGTCCAACTTCCTAGCTTAGAAAAGCAATAGGTTTAGGTCCCAATAGTACATTTATTATTCTTTAAGCCAACACTGCTCTTTTAGGTAAACTACTACATTTATCTTTTAAAGTACTATAATTATCTTTCAAAGTCCTTCTTTAAGCCAACACCGCCCTTTTAGGTAAACTACTGCACTTAGCTTTTAAAGTACTATAATTATCTTTCAAAGTACTACATTTATGTTAAAATACTACATTTGATATGAATCTGCTGCAATTTTTAGTAAAATTACCATATCTATTACATTTGACCTATTTCAATATAAATGTAGCACTTTAGAAGATAAATGTAACACTTTAAAAGATATATGTAGCGCTTTAAAGGATAAATGTGGTAGTTTACCTGAAAAGTAAGTGTTGGCATAAAGAATAGTAAATGTACTACATGGACCTAAACCTATTGCTTTTTGGGCCAGAAACCTAAACCTATTGCTTTTCTAAGTTAGGGAGTTAGACCCGTTTTTCTCTAAGAAGAAACATGAGAAAATGTATACTGAATGAATCAAAACAACTAATTCGATTTTTTTTCTAAAAAAGTAACAAGGTAATGAAAATGGGGTGCGTGCATGAATGAGTCAAAACGACCAAAGTAAATTCTAGGGGAATGAATCAAGACGACCAAAGTTTAGTTGTTTACCATATTGACAAAGTGAATTCTATGGGATGAAATAGAATACCTCTAATTCAATTTTCGCAATTTTCCTATTTCATGAACCTAATATCAAAATATAGTTTCTTAAAAAAATTCAAAATCTCAATAGAAACAATGTTTAAAACAAAATAATAAATTATTTATCACACGCACATACACAGGCCTCCAGACATATGCATGCACACGCACACACTCTCTTCTGTACATGTGCATGCATGCACCTGCGTGTGCATGCAGACGTGCACATACATGCGTTCACATGTACATGCGTGTGCACATAGACATGCACACACACACACGCACACGAGCGCACAAACAGTCACACCCACCCACTCTCATGCATGCTTTCCTTAAGGTGTTGTACATGTGTCCAACTTATTTATTTTTTTGATGTGGGTGTGGGGATTATTGTGCCGGAAGATGGAGTCTTTTCATGAAGCTTTTGAAGCAGCTAGTAGGCATTTGGCATGATCCGTTCTTGCCCATAATTACCATGACTCAGGATTTGAGGATTAATGTGTATAAATGTGGACACTTGTCTTTTCGAATTAGAGCTTTCTGGACTTTGAATTAAACTTTAGAACCGGCGACGAAGATGGTGGTGACAATTTCCTTTTTGTTTTAACAGAAGTAACATAACCAAATTGAAGCTGTAAAAAGGACGTAACTTGTCACTTTATACAGGTCCCAAACTTGAGTACAACTTGATGTCTCAAACCTTGATCTTGAAATCAGGAGGAAAAAAATTTAAACCCAAATTAAATGGTTAAAAAGTTGATAATTGACTTATGCTTGTTAGTCAAGTTCGAGTAGATAGCATAGATTTTCTTCCACATAGAGAAACTCCTGAGCAATTTTATGGACATCGGAGTTGATGACTTGTTATCTGAGCAAAATCATCAATTTGTGTCGTAAAATAAGGTCAACCTAAAATTCTCGCAGCAGTTAAAATTATAGTCGTCAGATTGACCTCCATGCCTCTCCACAGTTAGGTTTATGTGGGCGCCTTAAACAGCATGAGCACTTTCATACACAAGGATACTTGCTTTCTTGGCTTACCTTTCCATGTATTAAGTTGATCTGTCGTATGCTGAAAACTGTAGAGCATAATATAGGGACATTGTACCCTTATCTTATGAGTTCCGAGATACCCCAGTAACCGAAATGTGCGTGGTATACACTTTTAATTTGCCAAATATATTTTATGTTTTGACTCATCTATTCATGTCTAAGATGCATCATCTAACTGCCCCCCCTCCCAAACACACACACACACAAAGAAGAAGAAGAAAAGAAAAGAGAGTTTAAATTAACCTACAAAATAACATAGTTCTTTACCCACTTCCAAGTTGATGATGTGCAGTCTTCATTTTCATTTGAAACTCTTCGTAGATTTTAATGCCTTTTGCAATCATGCTAACATACTAATCGCACTTTGCATTAACTATCGAGAGATGAGTTCATCACAATTCCCTCCCATGCACTTTACGTCCTTAACCATGGTTTCTCTTGAGAGTTGCATCTTTCTATTGTGCATCAGACCTTTGGTATTGGGACGATAACATTAGCTTTATATTTTCTGTTAAGAATTGTATCTTAAGACCATTACTATATTGTTATAGAAATTTGTACGCAGGAGCGAGATCTGGTGCTTTTTTGTCATTTTATGTGGAAAATTACCTTCAGCTCCTTACATTTTAAGCTAATTTGTATTTGGCTCCTTGCAAGTTTACCAACCAAAATTTCTACCAAGTGGAAATTTAAACTTCGCCCTTACATTTTAATCAAATTTTCATTTGACCCCTTCAATGTTTATCCATAGCTAGCTATAGCTAAAGGACTAGAAAATTAAGTTCAGCCCCTTCGTTTTAATTCAAATGTTCGTTCGGACCCTTCATCTTTTTGTCTTTTTTAAGTTTATCTATATGGAGCTAAAAGATTGAAAATTTCATTACAGTTTCTTCCGGTTTTTCTTCCCGCTTGTAATTGCTTGAAATTGATTAAGTTTATCATTATAGTGCATCACCTGCTCTTGTGTTTTTTTTTTATTCTGAAAGGTAGATTATCTTTTGGTTTTTAACATAGCCACTTGATTTATTTTTACTTTTATAGGAAAAAAGAAAGGGTTCTCAAATTTTCTTCCACATATCATTTTCATCAAGAAAACATGAATTTAATTGGCTAATCCTGTGCATCACACGGGCCCCTGCTAGTTGTTTTGTATAACTGTAAACTTAATTGATACCTTTTGTAGTTTGTGGATGCAATGCTAAAAGTTTCATTTTATCAGTTGTAACTGATTGATTGAATTATTTGAACTTTTTGCTGTTTACCATTTATATCGATGAAAAAATAAGAGCGCAGCATACATAATAGGGGGCGCTAATTTACTCCATAGGTGTAACTACGTTAGTTACACCCTATTAAAAAACATGGTAGATTTTTTCATGATCATCGTCACCGTTCATCTTGATCTCCATGTTTCAATATATGTGCATACCAAATTTATGTCTGTTAAGATTAGAGAAGAGAGTGTTTAGAGAATATAAAACGGATAGATTAGATTAGCCCCAATCCTCTTCTTTATATATGCAATGTCATTTAGCTAATACATCCCAACTTACTAAATTACATATAAAAACCCGTATACAATGCGGGTATTCTAAGACTCCTCAAGCTGGAGCATGCATATCATACATGCCCAGCTTGTTATATATAAATTACACTCTATTCCTTTCTAAAAGCTTTGTAAACAAATCTGCTAACTGATGAGCAGATTGAATATAATAAGTGTCGATGGTCCCATCTTCAACTTCTCCCGCACAAAGTGGCAATCAACCTCGATGTGTTTTGTTTGCTCGAGGAATACAGGATTTGAGACAATATAAATTGCGACTTTATCACCACAATATAGTCGCATAGAAAAAGTGGGACCAAAGCCAAGCTCTCCAAGCAGAAAGCTGATCCATACAAGCTTGTAAGTAGTGTTCGCCATGGTTTGATACTATAACTCAGCACGGGAACGAGACACTACGCTCTGCTTCTTACTCTTTCAGGAGACCAAGTTGCTTCCTACAAACACGCAGTATCCTGTAGTGGATCTGCGATCAGATGGGGACCCAGCCCAATCTGCATCCGTGAACCCTGCTACCCGAGAATGTCTATGGTCTGAATACAATAAACAAGGCCTGGAGCATTCTTTAAGTATCGAAGTATCCGAATCACCGCATCCCAATTGGCAACTCAAGAATTGGCCATGAACTGGCTCACGATGCTGATGGGATATGCAATGTCAGGTTGAGTGACGGTGAGATAATTAAGTTTACCGACCAATCTTCGGTATCTTTTCGGATCCTCAAACAGATCACCTTGTCCGGAAGCGGCTTAGTATTAAGATCTATTGGAGCCTCTATAGATTTGCATCCTAACATCTCAGTTTCAGTTTTCACCGTGAGATATAGATGTCATTCTTCGATCGAGCGACCTCGATACCCAAAAAGTATTTAAGGCTTCCAAGGTCCTTAGTCTGAAATTTTGTTTGAAGCTGGTGTTTAAGCTGTGCAATACCGGCTATATCATTGTCAATAATCACTGTCATCGACATATACCACCAATAGAATGCGAAGGCCATTAGTGTTATTACGGTAGAACACCGAATGGTTATGAGCACACCCTATAAGACCGAACGAAATAACCACCTCAATAAATTTTCCAAACCATGCTCGTGGAGATTGTTTCAAGGCAGACGAAGTCGCAAGAAACCTCAATCGAGAAATCTCCTCCTCCATAGACTTGAAGGAACTCTCGGATGATGCCGAGTCTGTCGAAGTAATGGAAAACGTAGAAAAGGAGGTCCTAACATTTGCATGGGTAGGATGAGGAGGCTGAGGGGGCCTCCCATTCAACTTCGAGCAGGTACTGCGAATATGACCCTCCTGATGATAGTAGTCACAAAAATGAGGTTCTTTTCGGCTTCTGCCTCCGGCTCTACCTCCTCCACGACTAGCTCCCCTTTCCCTCATAGAGAGTAATAGGTAGGAGAACTCTCCGGTCTAATAAGACCGCTATGCTCATCAGATACATGGTGCTCATCGGTAATTTCCGATTGAAATATCTGGTTGAGCGTGTGATAAATGGTTGACAGAGTAATATCTTCCTTTCCAAGTAAGGCTGGTCGTGCAGACTGATACTCGGGCCGTAGCCCAATCACTAGAAGGGCCTCATGCCGTCTCTTCATCTCCCCAATATCACTCATGATCGGGAACTCTGAGACTAGCTGGGCAAGCTTCCGAAACTCTGAATAGTACTGATGAAATGAGCGAGCCCTTTGCCGAATCTTGTATAATGACCGCACCAAATCGAAGGTCTTTGAAAGACTTCTGTTCTGAATAGACCTCGTGGAGCTGATCCAAAATCTCCTTCACAGACCCCAAGTGGACGAGACCATCCATGATCGCTCCACACGCTAAGCATGAGGTGACTGAGCTGTGCATCGTCCGCCTCCCAATCAGAGGTGACCGGGACGGGGGAGCCTTCGTCAAGTGATCACCCTTTTGCCTCCCTTTGATATATCGCGCTGTCATGAGCTTTCAGTTATGAAAATTCTGATCGTCAAGTTTGAAATCCACCATTTTTGTGGCAATGACATCCATGGAGGAGATCGGCTTGCCCTCTGATTTACTCTCCATCTCCAATAATCCAAGGATCGCTCCTCAATCAAGAATAAGCGAAGGAAAGAGATCTTCCGATATCTCATCCTAAAGGGCGACTCCTCTAACCAACAAAGAAAGGAATCTTAAAAGATTCCACCCAACAATGTGATCGATCTTCCATGATCCGATCCACAATCAACACAAACACAAATCAATTACTCAAACAGAACCAATCACGGATTCCGACGATTCCGGAAGATCGATAACACAATCAACGCAGCAATCCATAGCAAAAGTAAACATAGAATATTGTAAAGAATCCCAAGAGATCACCTTGTTCTCTCGGTTACTCTAGCAAGCCTGAAATCCAGCCCCAAATCACCAAATTCGAGCACAAAACTGCACTCAACACTCTCCAAGACCAAATCGGGCCTTTATACCTCCAGATCCAGCACTAAAACTCCAGATCAGCGCTGATCAAACACAAGAGATGCTGGAAATAGCCAAGTCGAGGTCATGGGAGGGGTTTGAGTGAAGGGGGAATGGAGCTCGAGCCAAGAAAAATCGATCAAGTGAGGTCGAGAGAGGTCTCAGATTTCGAATCGATGGCTACTGCTGCAGTCTCGAGCATCTCGAGTTTGGATCGAGTCAAGAAGCAGCCATCGATGAAGTTGGGCTCCAGTGAGATTCGATGAAGGCCGATGAAGCTCCGGCGAGGGTCGATGAACTCCGGCGAGGCTGTGGCGGTGACGAGAAAGGTGGTCGACGGTGATCCCTAGGGCAGCAGCGGCTGTGGTGAGAAGATGTTAGGGTTTGTGTTGTGTTATTGGATGGATGGTTATGATTAGATTTAGAGAAGATCAATGGTCCAAATCAGCTCTGATACCGTGTTAAGATTAGAGAAGAGCGAGTATTTAGGGAATGTAAAATGGATAGATTGGATTAGCCTCAATTCTCCTCTTTATATAGGCAATGCCATTTAGCTATTACATCCCTACTTACTACCTAATTACATATAAAGACCCCGTATACAATGCGGGTATTCTAACATCGTCGTTTGGACACTTTTTACTTATGCATCAGATGGTACCAAAATAAATGGTTTTCCGGCAACATAACATCTTACAAACCTAGATCAATGTAAAAAAGTGTCAAATCATATGAAAATTTGTTTACCCATGTTTTGGAACATGATGATCAAGATAAACGGTGACGATAATCCAAAAAAATGATATATCATGTTGTTTTTGTATAGAACTTAGTTGCACCTAGGAAGTAAATTAGCCGCTCCCTACATAATATTTGTTGTTAATGTGTGGATTCCATCTTTTCAAAAATGTCTTCACTGCATGTCCATACATGGATATAATAAATATTTCTTTACCACTCATATTACTTGTTCAAATTTGACAGGCTTCACTCGGCCCTCCGTATGCCTTGATTCAAGGAACACTCGAAGCCGAAGGAGTTCCTTTTAAGAAGATACCAAGAGAAGCATGCCCCACAATTAGAAGAGGTTCAGTCTCTTGGGTCGGTTCAGGTCCTGAGTTCTTCATTAGCTTAGCGAATCACGGCGAATGGAGAAATGCATACACAGTCTTTGGTACTGTCGAGCCTGAAGACATGGAGATTGCAGAGAAAATTGCAAGCCTTCCTACAAAATCAGATGTTTGGAACAATTTTAATGTATCAGTGTTGGAAAAACCCGTCCACTTACGGCTGAGACGCACAACAAGCGTAAATTGACATTGTTCCAGTGTAGGTGGATTAGCCTCCGTTCTGAAGGATTGGTTATTCGTTGTAGAGTGAACTTAGGGCTGTGCAATACTAATGTTATTGAATCGCCTCTCTCTCTCTCCCCCTCTCCCGCTCTGTTTCTATTGGTGTTTTGACTGTAATTGTTGTTTCTGGTTTTCCAACCCAAATAAATTGTTCCTGTAGGGCATATACAATGTCAGTTTCAGAGAGGAGAAAGCAATTGTTAGCTTGTAAAGCAAGAATGAAGTGGTTTCTGAACATTTACTGAACATCAGATTTGCACATTCTCCAATAAACACACTTTTTTCACTTCCAACTGGAGAGGAATGCATAATCAAGTTCTCTGTTCTTGCAAGTTAGGGGTATCTCATTCGGTTTGAGGCATTCGTCAATTAGTTCATCGTCACCGTTATTCATCAAGGCCCAGAAGCATCTTGTATTATGATTCATATGATCCCAAAAGTCTCATAGTTGTCCATTTACCACATACAATTTTTTGCGTCTTTGGCGAAGTTTTGGTGTCCTATTTGGTTACATGAGGTATTTCTTGCAAGCTATCTAAGGACTCTATTCACCCTCCATCTATCCCAAAAGATTTAATCATTCCTGGATACCTTTCTAATCTTAAATCTGTGCATATTAAATTTCCACTCCCTTTTGATTATAGGACCGTTTGCTCCGAAACTGGATCTGCGTTGAAGACAAACCAATCAGTACGAAAACTGTTTCACTCGACAGATGGGCCGTCGTTAGAAAAAGATGGGAACATTCTTCCTAATAATAATAATATTAATAATAAAAATAATAGACCTCTTGGTTGCATCGATAAAATTGATAAACAACACAACAAAGATAATAGTAATCCAACCTTCATATTATTGATAAAATTTGGGTTACAGTTACATGTGATTTACGATAATAATAAACTCTCAAACGCTTAGATCATGACATCGTCTTGAAGACCGAATGCATGAGCAGGGATGAACATCTAAATTTCCTACACCGCGAGTCCCAAGCCGAATCATGATGCATTGGCTATATCGCTCAGCCTGCTTTCAAATACCCAAGCGCATAAATGGACGTCTAAATCGTTCGGTCGTTTATTACCAGACCGAGTGGGAGTCGATCGTCTCGTCTAGACCGAGACCAATCTCATAATCACAACATAAGGGCAAGGATGTACGTTTATCCGTATTTATCCGGGAATGCTTTTAGAAAAAGGTCACCTCATATTTGATTTTCCTTTTTGGAAAATCAAATGGGAAATCAGGTGGCATGTGAGGACATGAAGCATGGGTGCTACGTGGTAGAAAAGCATGGCTTGATTTTTTAAATGATTTATTCATTTGCTTGCACAATTGGTGCATGGTTGATTATATTGTAGCCATTCCTTTTACCGTGAGACTTGATGATTTTTTTCCTTCCACTTACTTAAGCTCCATGGCTCATGGCTTGTGCTTTATCTTCTCTTTCTCCTTCTTCTTGCTCCATTGTTTGAGCAAGATCCTAGAGAGATAATTAGTGGAGTATTCTTGCATCACCGATCATCCAAACCTAGCGGCTTTGGATCGTTGGTTCAAGCCTCCTCCGCGTTCTCTCAGGTGGATCATCTTTGGTAAGGGTGATCGATACTCAAGCGCGTTTCCGACGGCTATGAGCTTGGCTACGAGCTTGGAGGGGTCTTCCACAATTGGATGGACATGCGACAAAGGTTCTATTTCTCAATCTTTTATATTTTAGCTTACTAGTTTAGGTTGTTTGGTTCGAATCCTCGAGTGTGAGCGTTGGTGCCCCCAAAAAGTTTTTGTTTTCGCTTCCGTCTCGTCTGCGGCCGCCGCGGTGTGGGCGCCGGATCCCAACATGGTATCAGAGCCATCCAAACACTATAAACTAGTGTTTGACGATGCTTAAGTTTCAAAAACCGAAAACACCGATTTGGAAACCCAGTTTCTGTATGAAAATTTTATGGTCTCTAAATTTTTTTTAAACAAGTGCAGAAGCTTCATCTAGACAAGTTAGAGACACAAAATGAAAACGAGCAGATTTGGTCAAGTTTGGCCCGGCGAGAACGGGGTTTTGGCCGGTGTCGCCGGTTTTGTTGTTTCCTATGGGGCTCGTTTTCATGGTGTGTCTTGGATTTTGTAAAATTGTATTTTTGGTGTTGTTTGATTTGTCCCAGATTTCACTTTGTGTCATCTTAGTTTTGGGATAACTCGGGAGTTTTAAAAACTCGAAACTTTTGTATCGTTGGTATCTGTGATGGATATAAGTGCTGCTGAACGTCGTCTAATTGCTATATGTTCATTTAGACGCGGTTGCACACTTTTTGGTGTTGCTTGCTTCTGCGGTTATATATATATATATATATATATATATATATATATATATATATATTTATATATTTGGTGATGGTTTGTGCGGATTGTCGTGATGGATAGCCATATGTGCAATGTTAGATGTACAGTTTAGATTCATTTGTATATTCATTATTGCGGGACGAGTGTCCGACATGTGGATTGCCGTCACTGCCAGTTTGTATATTCTTTTGTTGAGGTCGATATCGCCGTTGTATATATATTTTCTTTTCTGTACCAGGATTATCCCGCGGAGGAGTGCTCGAATAGCCGAGTTCTAGAGGACAACAGGCCCGCATCTTATGGAGTTGAGATCGGAGGGGCCTTACTCTAGAATTGGCGGGCTATTCGCCGCACTCGTAGAGGGTATAGGTTGACCCACGGAGGGATGCTCAAGTTACCGGATTCCGTGAAGTGCCGGGGGCCCACTCACTTTGTTGATTGTGATTGCTTCACTTCGGGGATTGGCGGGTAACTTACTGCACTCGTAGGGGTCTAGGATCTTCATTGCACTGACTATCTATACGACCGGGGAACGTCACGTTTCATTTATGTCTCAAATGAAACGCGGAGCTACTAGATTATCCGTTATTCCATATTGTTGTTCGCATGCTTGTTGTCACGCCCCGCTTCCCAGTGTACAGGAAGGGGATACGGCGAGCTCCGCTACGTATTTACTCAGAAGTAAACACGCTAAGCGTATCTAAGCAATATAAGTAAAATACACAAGAGACATGAATGTAAATGAACAACAACTTTATTTATTAAACATTCTTCTACAAGTACAACTGAAATGTAAATACATGAGAAGAAAGCGATGCCTAAATAATGGCATAACTGAAATGAAATAACTATGTACAAGTGTCTAAAACTCTGGGTCAAATGGTATCTGTTCTAAATCTTTAGTGCTGGGCTCGATCTCCAATGAGTCCGAATCACCTGACAATATTCAAAAAAATGAAGAAAGGAATGTCGTCAGCGAACAATCACTCGGTAAGTACCAAAGATGAGTAAAGGTAGAATAGACAGAAAAGAATATAACTTATAATGTTTGTTTACGTTGTTGTTTGTAGGTTGGTACAGAAAATGCCAGTGTATATAAGAGGAGTCCCACTATTTCAGAGACTAAGATATACGGAGCACAAGGAACTGTTCAGCCACGGTACAACGGCAATGGATATTCAGATTAGGTGTATTATGGTTACAGTCTCGTGCCACTTCTAACACTTTCCGTACCAATCTACCCTTTATAAACCCCGCGATATCTTTTGTATTGATTGTATTGTTTCGTTATATAGATAGATGACTTGCCGAAACTATGATATCAGTAAATAGAATGGATATAAATGGAGAGTCATGTAGACGGAGTATATCCATGGTTCGGTTCAGTCAATATAGATTGATATAGATTGAATAGATGGATTCATAGATTCATGTTGTATTGTAGTTTATACTTAAATCATATTCAAGTCAGATTGATTAAATTGAGACCCAGTCTGAGTCAGACACTTTGAAAAGAACTTGAAATCCTGAATTAGTTTTGATATTATCGGTAACTGCTGCATATGGACGGCAGGATTTGTGTATTTTTCCAAGACAATTACCATGTTGATAATACCGTTTGTTAGATTGTCTATCTTAGATAGGCAAGCACCCACATTCTCCGGCTCTCCAAGGCTCAAGAGAATTGGTCCCGCTTAAACCTATATTTACTAGGGTCCTTAATGTAATTTAGTATAACTTGAGGGGTTTTATATAAAATTAGTTTTGATATGTTTTCAAAATACACCTCAAGTATTTAATTATCGTCTTTAGAGTTTTCATAGATATATGTTTTATAAAAGTGAAATTTCTAGTGAGTAGAACCTAGTTTTCATAGTACATAGTATTTTATTGAAATATTGGAATTGTTTTATATTTGGATGGTATTTTCATGTAATGGTGATTCATTTGATTTGGAAATCTTGGAATATTTATATAATATAATTAAAATAGAAATTTTGATAATATTCATATATAAATCTATATATTAAATAAAAAATATAAATTTTATTTATTTTCTAGAAATCTCATTTTCTTAAAAATAGCATTAAAAAATCCATCGAGATCGAATGTTCCTTGCGGAGGTCTGCATCTCGCTCTATTAGGCCCAAGGATGTGCAATAACCCGCACTATCCTGAACGGGGTCCCCAAAATGAAGGGTTACCTAGCACGGCAGTAAGGTTTCGGGAGGTATCGTCCATGCCAAATTAAAAAATTTGCCGTTCTAACTAATCCTAACCATGAATCGTAACTAGAAAGAATACGAAAACATATGCAAACACTTTGCAAGTGTTAGTGAGCAAGGAATACAATCATTGTAGACCGGTCCTTCACTTCAAATAGCTCCATGCAGTAGTCCCCTTCGCTGCGATTGCAAACTCCGGACTCTTCAGAGGATCCCTTGAAGAAACGAACGTGCTTGCTTCGATATCTTCGAGGCCGAAGATGATCTACGTCGAGTAGACACTAACCCAAGCTATTTCTTCACGAATCATATAATTAGTGAAGTAAACACACTCTACTAAATGGCAAGTAGTAGAGGATGATGAAGTAGGAAGTGGGCTCACTTTAGATTTCATTTTCTCATACTTTTTTCTCAAAATTCCATTGAAGCTAGAAGCTTTTGATGAAGAAGAAGAAGATGAAGAAAATCTCTCATCAATTATTCATCCAAATGAATTATTGCAATCATGGGTGAGTTAAAGCCATCATGCTTAACTCATGTAGAGAATAAATCACACACTATGGTTAAGGGTTGGATTTGATAAATATCTTTAACTAGACAAAAGAGTTGACTTTGTCAAAGCTTATCCAAAAGCTTTTGTCCAAGCTTTACCATGACAAATTCAATCTCTTTTGAATTAGCTTAACATAAATAGAAACCCTAACTTAAGCCTAGCATGGTATTAATCTCATACACCCATCTTGTATGTATCATCAAACATGACACAATACATGTACACAAATACACATATCACATATATACAATGTGCACAACTAGTGAGGAAAGAAATCATAAGTGAACTTAATATTAGTTAATGTAATATAATATATCAAATATATAATTATACATTAAATTGTCAAATCAACTCTTGATTTAATAATCCGGCTATATCATATACAACCGACTAATACTGTATGAATCAACTTATCGAATCAACACTTGATCCGATAACCCGGCTATATCATATATAACCGACCGATATCACATATCGCGAGAATAGAATACGGTATCTCATATCGTATCAACCTCGGTCCCGCACATATCACATATGTGCTCCTACTGCGTTTCGCTTGAGCCAGGAAACCTCTGTGGAGAACTCTAAAGACTCGTCAATACGCCGGCAGTAGGTGATGATCATATCAAACACTTACAAGCCGCAAGCAGTCTGCTAAATATAATGGCCACCCGAGTATTGAGCGATCAGAAGATCAACAAGCAAGTCTGTTCGTACTCCTGCGAATCCAATCAGTAACACTACCGTACAGTCCGGTCTCTTCGTCTGATATGTCGCATATCACAGCCTAGGGGTGGTATAACGTTAGACCCCAATAGCCTGATAAGTCATGCCGCTGCAAGGTCCATAACGGTTTGAGAAACTACTGATAATACTTATCAGTAGATCTCAGCAACCCTGGCCAGGGATTTCATGTTATGGCCAATCGAGCATAGCGTAACATCAACTCCCTATACCGGGAGAGACGAAACCCCTCCTATCGCTCATTGCCTCCATGTGACTCGGGACTATACCCAAAAGCCACCGTTTTGCACGTTCTCTTGAACGTGGTAAGCTGGAAATCAAAGCACAGTGGGAATCGCACAAGACTCTATGACGATTTCGGGTCTACAGACTAACCTGTATCAGTGTCACCAGAGAACTGCTATCCGACGATAAGTAAAATACCATCTAGGAGTTCTCGACGAGTCCGTCCAGTGTACCCAGTCTCCACTGAGCATCCGCATACCTTCTCTGATGTCAAACACCAATGGATATGGGATCATCCATCGCCCATCATATGGGTCGAGAAGCGTATACGCTAGTCTACTCTGGTATATCGATGCCCTGTCTCGATATACCCTCGACTAGGAACATTTGAAGGATGTACTTAACGACTACTCTGTCCCCACTAGTATGATCTGCATCATAGTCCTGATAATCAAGTACTCATCCTGAGGGCTTTATCAACATGTAACATAGAGACAATCAGAGTACATGCTAAGAAAAAGAGCAACCTGATAGTATACTATCATGTCGAGCAAGAAAGTCCTTCATATATATGTCCAAGCATCCACTATAATATACATCGTATGTACAGAAATGGCCTCTAGAGCATACATATTACTAACAATCTCCCACTTGCACTAGGGCCATCTGTTGTAGTATCTCATACCCAACAATCAGCAGTGGTTGAAGTATCTCATACTCAACCACCCCATAAAAGTCTCTCTTGGGAATAGGCCATTGTGAGTAGATCCGCCGTGTTGTCCTCTGTGTCTGCTCTCCTGAACCTTGATCTCCCTGGAGATCAACCATCTCCACTGATCGGGTGATACTGCCTAAGAATATGTCTGGATTACTGATAGGACGGGGGTTCCTTGGCCAAAGCCATAACTCCATTGTCACACAATGGTAGGAATGAAGTTCATCTCATGAACTAGTGTACATCCAGACTATTTCTTTGGTAGCATCCTTTGTAGCAATGTATCCAGCGTTTATCGTCTAGTATGTCACAGTATCTAGTTTAGAACTCTTCCAACATACCGTCCCTCCACTGAGGGTAAAGAGAATGCCTGTGACTGACATTCAGTCGTCCTTATCACCCTGGAACCTTTTCAGTGATTCTCCCTAGGATCGATTGATACCATCTCACTACAGCTAGTGAGAATCCTAATATCCAATTAGATCTATCTCATAGATCCATAACCACGATTTAGGAGGTATCACCTTAATCCTATATGGAGAATCTTTGCGATAAGAGGAGATTTACCGAGTGTAGCATAGGAAACTCCTTTCCTATCAAGAGTATGTCATCCACGTACAATAAGAGGATCACTACCATACTCCCTACTACCTTTTTGTATATACAAGGTTCATCTACCATTTTGATGAAGTCAAACTCTTTGACTAATACATCAAAACAGATGTTCCAACTCCGCGATGCCTGTTTTATCCTATAAAGCAACTTGCACACGTTTCCGCTGCTCCCACTGTCCACGAAGCCCTCTGGCTGTGTACTTATAGACGCTCTCTTCTAAATCACTATTTAGAAAAGCAGTCATGACACCCAACCGCCAGATATCGTAGTCATGGTATATAGCAATGGCAAGTAGGATCTGGATGGACTTAAGCATATCTTCCGGAGGAAAGGTTTCATCATAAACCACACCTGGTCGATGACGAGAACCTTTTACAACTAGTCTAGCTTTGAAAATCTCAACTTTTCCATGTACACCAAGTAATCTTCTCAAGATTTACTTGCTTCTGATAGGGATTTAACCCTTCAGATAAAGAAACCAAAGTCCATACTTTGTTGGTATATATGGATTCCATCTCAGATTGCTTAGCATCCAGCCATTCTTACAGAGTCCCCACTCCTGATGGCCTACTCGAAACTGGTTGGGTCATCATCTCTTGATGCAATCCTCGCTCCCACTGTCATAGAGAAAACCGAAGTATTTCTCAGGTGGATGAGGAACCCTACTAGATCGGCGGAGAGGCTGAGGTTCATCAGGAACTATTGAATCCTCCGGTTCTACCAAATCATCGGCTGTAGTTTGTATAGCTGGAACTCTTTCCAGTTCTACCTCATAACCATTAATTTCTTCACAAGAAAATCGTTTTCTAAAAAGGTGGCATGCTGAGAAACAAAACACCTTTTGTTCCTCGGTACGGTAGAAGATATTCCCTTGCGAATGCTTAGGATATCCAACAAACTTCCACAGAACTGACCTTGCCTTGAGCTTGTCCGGATTTTGCTTTTAACATAGGCTAGACAACCCCAAATCTTAACATCCTTAAGAGATGGGCTTTTCCCATACCATATCACATATGGAGTGATAGGCACTTGATTTGGTTGGAACCCTATTCAATAGGTATGCAGCTTCTCAAGTGCATAACTCCCAAAAGGAAATAGGCTACTCAGTAGTACTCATCATAGAGCACACCATATCACATAGGGTGCGATTTGCTCCGCCCTGATACACCGACGTGCTGTGGTGTATACGGAGGAGTAATACTGAAAGAGAATCTCATTCTCCTTTAGAATAGTCCAGGAATTCCGTGCTCAAGTATTCTCCTCCCTGATCTCATCATAGGACATAATACTTATACATGTTTTTGGTTCTCTACTTCTAACTTATATTTTTTGAATTTCTTAAAAGATTCAGACTTGTGTTTCAACAAGAACATATGTCCGAATTTTGAGAGATGATCAGTGAATGTAATGAAGTACAAAGAGCCAGTCCTGGCATGTGTAGACTGGGGACTTTCATACATCAACATGTATCAATCCCAAGAGTTTAGTAACTCTTTCTCTGTTTCCAATAAACGGAGCTATGGTCATTTTATCTTTGTGACATGACTGGCAAGTTTCACAAGATGTAAATTCAAACTGATTTAAATATGCATTTTTATGTAACTTAGCTAGTCGGGTCGCATTGATATGACCTAGTCTACAATGCCTCAAGAAAGATTCGTTCATTTCAGAACTTTTTCTCTTGTGTGTGTTCTGTACGTTAAGAACTGTGGTTTGATTTAGAACGTATATGATTTTAGATAACGTACCTGAACCGATCAACTCTTAATATAGGAAATGTTCAAAACATTATCCAACAATAAAAAATTATATCCTTTTTTACTAAATAAAGAGACTGATATGATGTTGTATATCAGGTTCGGTATCTAATAACATTCATTCAGAATCAATGTATTTGGTAATACAGGGTGATAATTGCCAACTGCTTGGCTTGCAATAATTGCACCATTTCCAACTCTTGAAACTTATCACCCGTTCTCAGTTCTCTACCTATCTGCATCCCATGTAACAGATTACGTATCTGGGATCCTGATCCGGTATCTTATACCCAGGACGTAAAGGATACTGAGAAACAGTTCTCTGTAAGGAACACATCAGAAGAAGATGCATCATCATGCACTTTCTTCGTTTGGGCGGCACGGGAATCTTGGTATTCCCCTATATCCTGCTCGGTCTTATAACAATTATAAGTTGGAGCGGGACCAACGTTCCCCAGCTCAGTATAACAAGCGGGTTCGGTCAATACATCCGTATTATTATCTTGATTAAGGTGTAATATGGTCGCTACCTGGAGAGAGAGAGAAGAAAACACTCAGCGTATGCTCTTGCAAGATTAGATTGATTATTAATATATCTAATCAGGATGGCTCCCACTGTTTTAGTCAAATCTTCCTTCAAACCCTAAAAGGAAAGACTAGCCGGGATTAATTACACTTTACAAGTTCGCCAATCTTTTAGCCAGGCTAGTGCCGGTACTTTGAGGGAGGTTTCCCGTGTTTTCGCACGGACCTAATTAAAATAAACCTCGTTTTCATAGGGGTGTAACCCCGTTGATATCTTTCTAAACACCTACTTGATCGGCTAATTGTAATGTGTAAAACTCTCCCAGGAGTAACTCTTACTCGCATTGGGTATCAGGATCCAACTATCTCATAGAAGGTATGCAATCTCATTGCAAATTTCAACACTTGAAATTCCCAATAATATTTTGCCCCTAGCAACTTATGACCTTGGCTAAGGTCAACAAATCATAAGTGCTAGCCAAGTTCAACTCGTCATTTCCCGATTGAATTAAATTCACCCGCACGACCCTTGGCTAAGGTTAACAAAGTCGCACGACTACCTTAACTCAATCGCATCATATGCTTATGCAGATAAGCACTAATCAGCTACCGCACACTATGCCTTGGCTAAGGTCAACAAACGCAACACGAATACTAAGTAGTACTTATCTGAAATGACGGAGGGCTACGACAGGTTTTTAAGAAAACCTTTTGCGTAATGAACTTGATATCGTTGAAGAATCAACTGATTTTGAAAAGGAGTGTTTTTGAGGCTTTTACTAGTTTTGCTAAAGAGGTCACTCCCGGTGAAGGGATCTCGGCTCTTTCCTTATCGAATAAGGTGCAGGATATTTCACAAATACCACTATGCAAAGCAAAAAACTATAAAAGTAATCAAAAGACAAACCGAGTTTGTAGCATCTGCTAGTTTCGCTAAAGAGGTCACTCCCGGTGAAGAGATCTCGGCTCTTTCCTTATCGAATAAGGTGCTGGATATTCTATAAGGAATACCGCTATGCAAAACAAGAACTAGAGCTACCAGTTTTCGAGACAAGTTTCTACAACATGTTTAGGTTTCTTTTATTTCATTAATATCATTAATGAAGTCCCATTTTTATTATACTTCACAAGCATCACATATGAAACGAAATCAACAATATATAATATATATCACATATATATAATATAAGCATTCATCTCAGGCAGTAATATGATCTCATCACAGAACATTGCAGCAGAAGAACATATATGAAATATTGGATATACTAGGATTTCCATGTTTTATATCAAGCCAGTATAAAACAAGGATTCCACGGTTGTGATGAATAGACAATCCCACACCCCTAAACCCCTACGAGAGTGGCAAGGTACCCAGCCAATTCTAGAGTTAGGAGACCCGGTCTCGACTCCTCGAGATGGTCTCCCACTGGACCCTAGAACCCGGTTACTTGTGCTCCCCGCCTTGGGCTTATCCTAATGCGGAAAAGTAAATAATATACAATGTTGACATCATCCTCAACCCGGAAGTGCCCCAATAAAAGAATATTACATACAATGAATTTTACTTGAATGAAAATGAAAAACTCTCATCTCACATAAAACCCCGGCTATTCAAACACGACGATCCAATATAACATATCACAGCAACACATAACATCACATGTCATCAACGTAAGTAAATATGCGTATCCCAATTGTCGTTGACATATAGTACCAAAACTGATGATACACCATATATTACACTTACGGCCGTAGAAAAGAAAGTGAAAAACTACAACAGTTGGAATCCGCAACCACCTTAGACATCACATGCCTAACCAAATGAATTCCTTAGACATCGCATGCCTAACAATTATAAACCCCACATTTTAGTCTCGATACCGAAAACACTTTTCAATAACAAGTCGGGCAATTCAACAAGATTCCCGACATTCTGATCGAATGCTCGTTGAAAACTTTAGTAGACGGCCATGCCCCCCGATACCGTCGACGAAGTGCACTAAGGCGGAACACCGCTGCTGCGAGCACCCGAACGGATGCTTTTGGCGATGGGGTTCTCCTAAAGTCACTTGGTCGGGGCTATGGGGAGTGGCTATCTATTAAGTTTACCCGGCGAGTATCCGCATACGCTACGTGATTGCGACGGACTTTTAATCTCATCAAAATCCCGTGGCAACCGATCAAATGAGACTGAACTGCTAGATTTATAACATTCAAACTAGTTATCTCATAACTACTTATGGATTCCAAATATTGTATCCCATCACATAATATCCAGACGACGTTAAACTTTTCGATCGATTCATCAAGGTCCCACAATTTCCCGACAGCTCAACAATTGAGCACAGTTTTAATAATACCCAGAAGATATCACAGTACCTATGAACCAGCCGTAGAAGGGTCAAATCAACGCCTCACATGTGACAACGCTAAACTAACACAAACCCTAGAGTTCAAGTGGCGGTTTTGACGGCCACATAATCGAGTTAAGGTTTACGTTCTTCTGGAGGGTCTACGGAATCATTTGCATGTTTTTCCGAATACGTTAAACTTGGAAAAATGGGTTTTTGACATTCGATTGAACTTTTTAACTTCGCCCAGACAATACGTGAATAACTCGAAACAATGTTAAAACTACGAATACAAAATACTTCGAATTTTTTATCGTGCAAGATTACATCACATGCAAAATTAGTAAAAACAAACAACACCCGAAATACCAAAACCCAGAGCACAGAACATGAAAAAATTTTTAGACCAAAATTCCTTCTTGGGGCCGGCCTCCTCGGATTTCCCCCCATGTGCTCGGCTAAAATCCGAGCACAGGGTCCCAATTTTCTTCCATGTTTATATATTTACTCAAATATGATTCTGCACTTAAAAAATTTTTGGAGCTCATTTTAAAATCGATAGAAACAAGATTTTAGTATTTCAAGTTTCGGAGTTCGTTTCGTTTTAGTAATCTAACATTATCCGTATAATTTTCTAGCATGGCTCTGATACCACTGAGAGGTTGCCTAGCACGGCAACAAGGTTTCGGGAGGTATCGTCCATGCCAAATTCAAAAATTTGCCGTTCTAGCTAACCCTAACTATGAATCGTAACTAGAAATAATACGAAAACATATGCAAACACTTTGCAAGTTTTAGTGAGCAAGGAATACAACCTTTGTAGACTGGTCCTTCACTTCAAATAGCTCCATATAGTAGTCCCCTTCGCTGCGATTGTAAACTCTGGACTCTAGAGAGAATCCCTTGAAGAAACGAACATGCTTGCTTCGATGTCTTCGAGGCCGAAGATGATTTACGTCGAGGAGACACTAACCCAAGCTATTTCTTCACTAATCATATAATTAGTGAAACAAACACACTCTACTAAATGACAAGTAGTAGAGGATGATGAAGTAGGAAGTGGGCTCACTTTAGATTTCATTTTCTCACACTTTTTCTCAAAACTCCATTGAAGCTAGAAGCTTTTGATGAAGAAGAAGAAGATGAAGAAAATCTCTCATCAATTATTCATCCAAATGAATTATTGCAACCATGGGTGAGTTAAAACCATCATGCTTAACTCATGTAGAGAATAAACCACACACTTTGGTTAAGGGTTGGGTTTGATAAATATCTTTAAGTAGACAAAATAGTTGACTTTGTCAAAGCTTATCCAAAAGCTTTTGTCCAAGCTTTACCATGACAAACTCAATCTCTTTTGAATTAGCTTAACATAAATAGAAACCCTAACTTAACCCTAGCATGGTATTAATCTCATACACCTATCTTGTATGTATCATCAAACATGACGCAATACATGTACATAAATATACATATCACATATATACAATGTGCACAACTAGTGAGAAAAGAAATCATAAGTGAGCTTAATATTAGTTAATGTAATATAATATATCAAATATATAATTATACATTAAATTATCAAATCAACTCTTGATGTAATAATCCGGCTATATCATATACAACCGACTAATACTATATGAATCAATTTATTGAATCAACACTTGATCCGATAATCTGGCTATATCATATATAACCGACCGATATTACATATCTTGAGAATATAATACGGTATCTCATATTGTATCAATCTCGGTCCCGCACATATCATATATGTGCTCCTACTCCGTTTCGCTTGAGCCAGGAAATCTCTGTGTAGGACTCTAAAGACTCGTCAATACGCCGGCAGTAGGTGATGATCATATCAAACACCCATAAGCCGCAAGCGGTGTGTTAAACGTAATGGCCATCCGGGTAATGAGCGATCAGAAGATCAACAAGCAAGCCTGTTCGTATTCCTGCGAATCCAATCAGTAACACTACCGTACAGTCCGGTCTCTTCGTGTGATATGCCGCATATCACAGCCTGGGGGTGGTATAACGTCAGACCCCAATAGCCTGGTAAGTCATGCCGATGCAAGGTCCATAACGGTTCGAGAAACTACTGATAACACTTACCAGTAGATCTCAGCAACCCTGGCCTGGGATTTCATGTTATGGCCAATCGAGTATAGCGCAATATCAACTCCCTATACCGGGAGAGACGAAACCCCTCCTATCGCTCATTGCCTCCATGTGACTCGGGACTGTACCCAAAAACCACCATTTTGCATATTCTCTTGAACGTGGTAAGGTGGAAATCAAAGCACAGTAGGAACCTGTCACGCCCCGCTTCCCAAAATACGGAAAACGAGGGATGACTAGGCCAGCCATGCTCCTACGGTCAAGGAATAATCCCGCCGTAGTCACACTTCGGCTTCTAGCATTACATGGTAATTAGTAAACAAAGCGCAGCAGTAAAGAAAATACATCATTAAATTATTACATTAAAATCCATTGTTCACAGCTTACAAATAAACAAGAAGAACTACTAACCAAGTTCAAGTACAAGATCTCTTTATGGAAAGCAGAAAAGTAGAAAAGTACTCCAGACTAGATCTCCGTCAGCTCGGAAGGTAAATCCGACTACTGCGCCGGTTCTTCCATGAGATCTGAGCATGCATACTCAGGTCGTCAGAGCGACGTAATAGCAATGTTATTATAATGATGTGAAGCAGGTAAATAAGGTAATACCAGTGAAAGAAAAATGCGGGTAATCATTATGTCACTAAATGATGCAAAGTATGATCTGTGTCCCTATCGGTCTCTAAGTCATGTTTGAAATCGTATAGTGGAAAGGAGGATCATATTTAACAGGAGTCTCGTACCTACCCGAGACAACGGCCCACATGCCCGGGACATAACCCTGTCAGCCAGATCGCTAGATCCTACCTAATATATATATCACCGCTCGAATGATCATCCTCTAAAACACGGTCCCGCTAAATACGATACTCTTTCCACTTCGATTTCCCCTTTTCCACAGGTTTACACTATTTATGATTATGAGTTAGTCGTGTACAAGTATACCAATGGCACGATTTTATCACTGTTCACTGTATTAATCACTGTCACGAATCATTCACTTTCCATTGGTGTACTTGACACTCCTAAACCAATATCATTCATGCACGATAATGCAATGTCCACTGAACACTAACACGCACTAACACTATGTATATGGCAATTGGGTAAGATATGTGTATGTATGCCGTTAACAAGTCATGTATATTATGAACCAATATGCACGTCATAACTTACAAAAATTGCAGTAATTCATATGTTCAGAATTCAACGAAATGATACAAATACGATAATAAGTACACTCTGTCAGAAGTTCATAAAAATTGGTTTTAGTTCAATCGGGTTTCCGGTATTCAAGTTACAGCCGTTTCATTTTAAGTGCTCGCTGCAGGAAATTCAGTTTCTGAACTGAACGTCCGTTTCGCGACATGAATTTCACCCAGTTTGGATCAGAATTTTGTGACACTACAGTTGAATAAAATATAGGGTTTCCAATAGGGTGTTCAACGCAATAGACAGATTCTCAATCACGTCTGTACGTCAAAAGTTATGCACTGTTCAACACTAGTATGTCAATTCTGATTCTGTTTTGGACTGTTATACGTCCTGTTCTTTTAAATTGCAGATTAAATAGCAAACGACGATAAAACGGAATGAAACCACTTGTGTTATTTATCTAACAGATTCACATTTAATAAAATGTAGAGTTCCGCAACATACGAGTTCAGGAAACAAGGTGGTACAAATTACGGGACAGTAAACTGTAACCAGAGTCGCTCTGGACTGCAGTCCAGAGCCGCACTCCGACCCAATTATCGTCATAATTTCAGAATAGAAACCATTAGAAACTTGTATAGGGTTATAGTTCATCGAGTCATATTCGATTTGATCCCTCGAACGCATAATTTCAATATGTACATAATTTATGGTGATTTTAACAATTTTCAGATGCGGGAAATTTCCAGTTTTACGGGTGTATTTGGGGGTGTTCGTTTTAGTCATTAACAGTCATATTTTCCAGTAAGATTTATACACAAGGTTCACTGCCATACGGGCCAGACTATGCAATTGAGTTCCGTCAAATTAAATGAGGATTTTCTTTGGGATCTCGCATCGAACAGTTATGTCACATAATTCATTGGGTATTGTAAATATGAAATTTATACGATTTTAGTTTGTAACACGAATAACTTAGCATGTAGCAAGTAGGGTACTTGCCTGGAATGTTTTGGGCGATGCCCGATAGCAGCAATGTCACGAACGCGCGACGAACGGTGTGATTTGGTTTCACGGCCTCGGCTCGCGATTCGGGTTCGACGTCGGAGTCGCCCGGAGATGGCTTGTGCTTGCTGGAAGCGGAGGGGGTGCTCAGTTGATGGAGGAGGAGTAGTGAAGGGCTCTGTTGGTGGAGGAGGAGGAAGGGAAGAAGGGGAAAAGTCGCAGTCGTCGTCGTCGGAGGGAGTGGCGAGGTGTAGAGATGGCAGTGGGTTTCGGTGTTAGAGAGAGAGAAGAGGTTTGAGAGTTGAAGAGGGAGGAATGAGTTGGAGATGAGATTGAGGGGGTGATGAGAGCGCGAGGGAGTTGTGGACGAGGTCGCGGGTCGTGGGCAACGGCAAGGTGACGTGGCCATGAGGGTAGGCACGAAAAGTGGATCGGAAAAAGAAAGAGACGTTGGGGGAGAAGAGGGTATTGTAGCGGGCGTGGGGTATGGCTTAAGGGAAGAACGTGGCTGGGCCGATGGGGATTGGGCCGGGAATTTAAATAAATTCCTTTTTAATTTCTCGTGGGCTGAGGAGGGGAGTGGGCCGGGGATTAATTGTTGGAAAATAAAATTCGTGTTGGGCTGTGGTTTAAATAAAAAGGAAATCTAATTTATTTGGTTTATAAATTTGGGTTTGGTCTTAAAGGTTTGGAAAAATCTAACTACTAATCCTAAGCAACCAATTCCCTAAAAAAATACGAAGGAAAAGGAAAAGAGAAACTCGGGGAATTAGGAAAATTTTATTGAAGGAAACGGGGATTTACATCATGCCCCCCTTACAAAAATTTCGTCCTCGAAATTTAACAAGGATACAAAGAAGCTAAAGTGCTAAACAAAGAGATGTGGATAACGAGCACGGATATCTTCCTCTCGCTCCCAGGTGGATTCTCCTGGGGAACGACCGTCCCAAGACACTCGGACTAATGGAATGACTTTGTTCTTCAGCATTTTCTCTCTACGGTCGAGGATGGTAGTGGGCTGCTCCTCGTATGATAGATCGGTACCCAAAACTAGCTCCGAATAGTCCAGAACATGGCTCTCATCCCGAACATAACGCCGCAACTGTAACACGTGGAAGGTATTGTGCACACCAGCAAGCGATGGAGGCAAGGCAAGTCGGTAGGCCACCTCTCCTACTCGCTCTAGCACCTCAAAAGGTCCGATGAAACGGGGACTGAGCTTTCCCCGACCTTCGAACCTGATAACTCCACGGGTAGGGAAAATATTCAGGAACACGTGATCTCCGACTTCAAATTCTAGTGCCCTCCTGCTGGTATCTGCCCAACTCTTCTGTCGATCCTGAGCCGTCTTAATACGCTGCCTGATCATTTGGACCTTATCGACTGTCTGAACAACGAGCTCGGGACCCAATAACCTTCGTTCTCCCACATCATCCCAATACACTGGGGATCGACACTTCCGCCCGTAAAGCGCTTTGAAAGGAGCCATCTGGATGCTAGCCTGGTAACTGTTGTTACAGGAAAACTCGACTAGATGCAGATGGTCTTCCCAGGAACCATGAAAGTCCAACATGCATGCTCTCAACATATCCTCGAGCGTCTGAATCGTACGCTCGGATTGTACATCCGTCTGCGGGTGATAAGCTGTGCTGAACTTGAGACGGGTACCTAAGCTCTCCTGTAAGCTCCTCCAAAAGTGCGACACGAATCTTGTGTCCCGATCTGACACAATGCTGACTGGAACACCGTGAAGTCGTACTATCTCCTGCATATATCTCTCTGCCAGTGACTCTGGCGACTGTCCCACTCGGAATGGTATGAAGTGTGCAGCTTTCGTAAGGTGATCGACGATAACCCAAATGGCGTTATTGCCCCTAGGGCTCCGTGTTAAGGCCGTCACGAAATCCATGGTAATGTGCTCCCACTTCCATTCTGGTATCGTTAGTGGTTGTAACAACCCTGCAGTCCTCTGATGCTCTGCCTTCACCTGCTGACAAACCAAGCATCTGGATACGAACCTCGCAATTTCCCGCTTCATCCCGTTCCACCAGAAATGCTGCTTTAGGTCCCGATACATCTTTGTACTTCCCGGATGCACAGAATAAGCTGAACTATGCGCTTCAGCCAGTACCTCTTCTTAAACATCTCCCTTAGGTACGCAGAGTCTGCCACCGAATCTCAAAGAACCATCTTCATGTATGATTAAGTCCGATCTCAGTCCGGCTTCTACTTGCGCTCTGAACTTTTGCAATCGGGGATCATCCGCTTGTGCAGCCTTGATGCGATCCACAAGGGAAGACTGCACCTGTAGTTGCCAAAGTTGACTGAGTGCGCTCGGTGTAACGACTTCAAGCTCGAGTCTCTGAAAATCCTCAATAATGCTCCTCTGACTGGTCAACATCATCAATGCTGGCTTGCGACTGAAAGCATCTGGTACAACATTCACCTTCCCCGGATGATACTGAAGGTCCAAGTCATAATCTGCCATCAGCTCTAGCCATCGGCGCTGCCTCATGTTTAGTTCCTTCTGAGTGAAGACGTACTTCAGACTTTTATGATCCGTGTACACCTCCACTTTCTCGCCCAATAAATAGTGCCTCCAAATCTTCAACGCAAAGACTACAGCAGCTAACTCCAAGTCATGCGTAGGATAGTTCTTCTCGTGATTTCTAAGTTGTCGAGAGTCATAAGCTATCACTCGGCCGTGCTGCATCAGAACACAGCCTAAACCCTTCCCTGAGGCATCACTGTGTATCACCAAACCACCGGAATCATCTGGTACTATAAGAATGGGCGCTGTGGTTAACTTCTGCTTCATCGTGTCAAATGCCTGAGTACACTCCTCCGTCCACGCAAATGGTACATCCTTCCGTGTCAGCCTCGTCAATGGTTCAGCGATTCTTGAGAAGTCTTGGACGAACCTCCGATAGTAACCTGCCAATCCCAGAAAGCTTCTGATCTCGGCCATAGACTTCGGCGTTGGCCAATCTCTGACAGATTCTATCTTTCCCGGGTCCACTGAGATGCCTTCGCCCGAAACGATGTGTCCCAAAAACTGAACCTTGTCAAGCCAGAATTCACACTTGCTTAGTTTCACATACAGCTTCTCTTCCCGAAGAATTTGTAGAACCGTGTGCAAATGCTCGACATGCTCCTCCCGGGTCTTCGAGTAGACAAGTATGTCGTCAATAAATACAACGACAAACATGTCCAAGTACTTTGCAAACACCCTGTTCATCAAGTCCATGAATACCGCTGGAGCATTGGTAACACCGACCGGCATCACAAGGAACTCGTAATGTCCGTATTGGGTCCTGAAAGCCGTCTTTCATACATCCTCGGCTGCTACTTGTTCCCCTCCGAATGGGGGCCGAGACATGGACGTCTCGCCTGAGATTCGAGGCAGATGCTAATTGGTTTTATCCGTCCACCTCTCCGAAGATGCCAAGTTGATTTATGGCACCGTGCATCGGAGGTTTAGATGGATGCGGCCGATGTAGCAGACTTCGTCAGATTCCCCCTCGTCCGAGGGGTTTTTGATTGTGGGGACGCTCTTCCCTGCAGGAACAAGCCCCTGCAGTTAATTACGCTACCGCATCGCGGTAACAACTTTCTCCTTCTCCAGCTGGTCACTTCGTGTCGTGGATGTTTGTTTTGTTTGTGGTTGCCCGTGGATTGTATACGGAGACTAATTTATTCTCGTCGCCCGTAGGACGTGGATTAGTCCAAATCCGTGTTTTCTTAGATTTGGGTTTGGGGTTTTGGTTTGAGGATACGTTAGCCGTGTTTGAGGCTAATATCAACTCAAACGTTCGTTAAGGATACGTTAGTCCGGTTTGAGACTAAGATCAACTTAACGGGATCGTTTAGATCCGAAAAAAGAGCATTTGGGATCTATTGTTCCAGTTCAGGGACATAGTGGTCCATTGAATGTATGGCCGTCGGGACCCGTCACCTCTCTGACGACGTTGAAGGATTACAACGACAGATATCAGAGGAGTTTAGAGATGTACCCTTGAACCAAAGTTGATTAGGGGATCTATAGTCCGATTTGGGACTAAAGTCTGTTTGAAAGTTTAAGGATACGTTAGCCATTTTTAAGGCTAAGATCAACTTAAACGGGATCGTTTAGATCCGACAAAAGAGCATTTGGGGCTCTATTGTTCCAGTTTAGGGACGTAGTGGTCCATAGGTAGTTTAAGGACATTGCGGTCCATTGCCAGTTTAGGGACGTAGTGGTCCATTGCCAGTTTAGGGACATGGGGGTCCATTTCCAGTTTAAGGACATGGTGGTCCATTGTTCCCGTTTTAGGGACGAATATTAGTTTAAGGACGCATTAGTCCATGGGTTTAAGGACCCCATAGTCCATATAGATGTGTTTAAGGACGCATTAGTCCATTAGTTTAAGGACGCATAAGTCCATGGGTTTAAGGACGCATTAGTCCGTGAGTTTAAGGACGCATTAGTCCGTGAGTTTAAGGACGCATTAGTCCGTATGGATGCGTTTAAGGACGCATTAGTCCATTAGTTTAAGGACGCATAAGTCCATGGGTTTAAGGAAGCATAAGTCCATGGGTTTAAGGACGCATTAGTCCGTGAGTTTAAGGACGCATTAGTCCATATGGATGTGTTTAAGGACGCATTAGTCCATTAGTTTAAGGACGCATAAGTCCATGGGTTTAAGGACCCCACAGTCCGTATTAATGTGTGGTTGTCGGGACCCGTCACCTCTCTGACGTCGTTGAAGAATTACAACGATAGGTGTCAGAGGAGTTCGGAGATATACCCTTGAACCGGATGTAAATTGATTTAAGAGAGCAGTCTTGTTCAGTCAATTTAATTTGAGGACTTACGGCCATGATTGGGCTAAGTCCAGTTGAGAATATTCAACGTTTTTATCTTTGGCCTATTAGGCCCGTGCTAGGGCTTTGCCCCTGTTTAATAATGCATTGCATTTTCTTTTGGCCTGCTAAGCCTTTTTGATTTGGGCTCTGTCCCTTTTAAATGATGCACAGCATCTGTTTTTGTTTGGGCTCTGCCCTTTTTAAAATAATGCATTGCATTTTATTAGGCCTGTTAGGCCCTTTTTAATTGGGCACGGCCCTTCTGTAAATAATGCAGTGTATTAATCAAACTGACAGTGGCCATGTGGCCTGTCAGGCTCTTTGCGCCAATTATTGAGCGCAAGCGCATGTGGAGGTGACATGTGTTACGCTCTGGTGAGCGCAAGCGCAGTGCGCTGCGTCAGTACGCTGCGCTGTTGCGCTGCTGACACGTGGCGCGCTCTGGTGAGTTGCGCCAATTTAAAAGAGCAGTGCTCTATTTTAAAACGCATAGCGCAAGTTATTCTGGTGCAGACACGTGGCGCTCTCTGGTGGCTTGCGCCAACCCAGGAGCGCAACAGTGCAGATTTATAAGTGCAAGCCACTGTTTTAATATCTTGATTCAATTTTGGATTCAAGAAAAGAATCTTTAAGATTCCAGAACCAATGGTTCATAAAAAAGGCAATGCCTTTGTTATTTATTATATTTTTATTGGAGACCTTTGATCTTGTTCTTAGATCAATGATCTTTTTAGAAGAAATTCTTCTTTTTTATTCAAAGGGTTTACCTTTTTTCCTCTTTTGAGTTCTTCTCCAAATTTTCTTTAGAGGAGTTCTCTCTCTGTTGATGTGTTTTTGTCTCTCTGTGTTGTCTTTCTATTCTGTGTGTTTTAGAATTGGGGTCTAGGGGCCTTTATATAGTGCCCATTAATTTGTTAAACTTGTTAAAGGTATCATTCTCTGAGTGATTTGGGGATTTTTCCCCACCGTTGGATTTTTGATCCAAGGGCTTCTGTTTTACAGAAGACAATCTTCTTGTTTTAACAAGAACAAAAGATCTTACTGGAATTTTAATTCTGTTTGGCGCAAACGCACCAGCGCTTGACACGTGTCGCGCAGCGCAGAGCGCAGCGTAACTGCGCTGACACGTGTCGCGCAACGCAGAGCGCAGCGCAACTGAAGCGTTGCTTCCTTTAATTTTATTTTAAATAGAGCCTTGCTTTGATTGGGTGCGCTACCTTGGGCGCTGCGCTGACGTATCAGTTTTTGACACGTGGCGTGTTGCACGCAGTGCAAGTAATTTGAAGCGTTTCTTCAATTTTTTGAATTTTTTGAAATTCAAACAGAGGTTTGCTCTGATTGGGGGAAACAAATGCCCCCCTACCGTTGCGCTCACGTGGTGCACACGTGAGTGCAGTGGTGGCAAGATCCTATCGATTGGATCAACTGGTGAGTTGAAGGGGCGCAAGCGCCTATAAATAGGACCCTTGGTCCTCAGTAAATAGTTACCATTTTCAAGAACTTTGATTTTCAGAGCCTTGCTCTTGCTTTTAAGAACTTCAGAGCTTTGCTCTCGTTTTTCCAAGAACTTCAGAGTTCAAAATCTTAGATCATCTTAGGTAAAATTTAACTTAACTTAAATTAAATTAAATTAATTTTAATCAACAGAGCCTTGCTCTCATAAATCTTTGATCTAAAGAAAACCCCTTTGGGGTTTCACCAACAGAGCCTTACTCTCAAGAATTCATAGATCTAAAGAGATCTTGTTTCATGGGTTTTAACCCATGAACAGAGTTTTGCTCATGAATCAAATGTAGATCTTTTTGATCTGAAAATGAAGAACTCCTAAGAGTTTTCATGGATCTTTAAGATCCCAACTTTTTTTAAATTTTTTTTCAAGAGTTAAATTTTTCTTTTGATGGATCTTTCCATCATTATTACAGAGCTAGGCTCTTTTTTAGGGAATTTTATTCCCTTGAGACCAGAGTTTGACAAATGTCACTCCGTGACAGAGCTTTGCTCTGAAAAAGGAGATTTTCTCCTTGTCTCTAGGGATTTCCCATTAATGAGAATATTCTTTTGGGGATCTCTTCATTAATTGACAGTTTTATCCAATGATGGGGCTGTCTTATTAACTGATACACTGTCATCCAGATTTTGTGGGTCCCCTTTTGGTCCCCTATCCACTGCATTGCAGTGTGGTATAAATTTTAAAATGCCAAGCGTTGGAATTACAATACTGACGGCTGATTTTTGTCCCTCCGCAGGAAACATGTCTGCTGATTTGTCTTTCCCGTTTGTTTGCTCGGAGGGAGGATTTCCCCAGGCACCAGTGGACCGAGAGGTGCTCGCTCTCATCAAGGATCATGACCCCGAGCACAAGAACCTTCACTTGTGGGGTAGATGGTATAACGAGATCATCCAGGGTCGCCGAAACTTCGGTTCCGCTACGCCGTCTGAGCCCATATTTTCGATCCCCTATGCGGATGAACCCCCGGTGAAGTATGCCGTGGAGGTCAAAGACTGGAATTCGGATGATCTTCTCCAACCTACGATTGGTGCTATTCCCGTGCAGCCGCCGCCGGCAATAGACATTTTGGGGAGGCGAATATGTCAGGGTGAAGCACGCCCTTGGGGATAGGCCTATAACATTGGATTGACCCCGCGACCACCTGCCGGATATTTGCAGTGGGCCTGGTACATCTTATCAGCGAAGAGGACTCATCTGATGAAGATTGGTTTGTATTCGGCGATCTACGTCTCGCTTTTCGAGTACCCCTCTCCTCCAACGTGGTGGATTAAGGCTTTTATCGAACAATAGAATATCCCCACTCATACCTTCCTTATGACGGACAGGGAAGTCTCCATCTCCCTGGAAGAGTTTGCTGAAATCTCGGGTCTGCTGATGAGGGGGAGCATTACGAGGAGCCGCTTCCTCCTGACGAATACGTCTTCGCCACCAAGCTGCTGGTGTTTGATCTGACGCCGGAGAATGCTATTTAGCACCAGTTTCCGGGCTTGGTGAAGGTGCTGGACATATATGAAAGGCTTTATCTGGAATCAGGGGTCCGGGGAGTCAGTTTCACAGATTTTATCGCCCGCTTCATTCGACCAGAGTTTCTATCGGAGCGGAGCGAGAAGTTCGTCAAGCTTGATGACCCTTTCTGCTTCGGCTTGGACCGTTGACCAACATCGGAGGACGATCAAAAGGATTTTTATCTCCCCGGCGCCGCCGTCATGCCCTTGTCAGAAATCGCCGTCTCGGGCATGGATGAGGAGACCTTTTTTGTAGGGTTCCTGGGATTGTGGCTGTGCAGCTTCGTGCTCCCCATGCACCCGCGCCACATGCGTCTGTCCGTTTTCTACCCAGCGCATCGGATGGTGGCTGGCCTGCAGTTGACAATAGGAATCACCAGGTTGGCTCACCTATATAATGGACTTAGCGTGGCGGCGGACGCTAATGAACCTGGGGTGCAGCCTGCTAATTTTCCGATGCACTACTTCACCTCATGGATGGAAATGCATGTGCATGGGGTGTTCGGCGTCCATAAGATCCTTCCGTGTTTTGAGAAGTGCAGACTCCCAAGAGTTATGCGGCTGTTCGGCGCCTCGATCATGGTTGCGCCTCCGCAGGAGGCTAGGGGGTTGCTCCTTCATCCACACCTGGTCGGAGCGAAGGTTTCTTTTTTGGATAAAGTCATAACCATAGGCTCAAAGACCTCCAAGTCGGTGGTGGCGCTGCGCGACGACTTCAAGGACGGGGCCTCCGTACTGAAAGCCCAGGAGATTCTTCACCTCTACTCTATTCGGCCGGGCTACCTGGTGTTCAGGCAGAACGAGACGACACTTTTCATGAGGTATAACCCCCACCGGTTCGCTCAACAATCGAGCTATCACCAGGGGATCCCGATGGAAGTGTTTTTGGAAGAGCCCGTGGCCAGCCGGGAGGGGATAAGGAGTGCGATGCACCATTTCATGCGGCTTAACACGGGTTCCTATTTCTTCATCAGCGAGCCGAGCTGCGTTCCCAAGGTCCTCAACGCGTACGTGGCTTGGTATGCGCATGCAATGGGTCCAGTTATCCATATGGAGAAGCGCATGCTGGTTGACCGCAAGGGTGCGCCTCCTGGCGGTGACCATAAGGCTCCCCTGAAGCCAAGGACCTCGGTCATTCCTCTACTGAAAGATGCCGGAGCTGGGCCACCGCGCGTGTTGAGCCCTCCGCGCGGATTGCCACTTCGTGATACTGTGGACGCGCCACCAGCGCCCCGTGCTCCAGTGGAGACGGTAAATGTGGTTTCGCCGGAGTCCGGTGTGGGCGCGGATATCGGGACCTGCCGCCCTAAGGTGCCTGCAAAGCGTAAGTTGATCTTGGGTGCACCCAAGGCAGGCGGGCAGAAGAGGAAGAAGAAGTCGCTCTTCTCAGCTGACGTTGCGTTCGGTCAGGAACCTCATGCTCCCTATAGCGTGGGCTTGGGCGAGTACGGGACCAATAAAGGATTGGTTATGCCGCCAGATGACATTGATCTGGCGGCCGCCATCGCAGCTTCAGAGCGATTGGCGAGGCGCGACGCGTGGCTAGCTAAGCTTGCACAATCGGGTAATTACTAGTCGCATTTTTTTTATTGCATCGTACTTTTATTATTGTCTTTGACTAATGCTTTTCCTCTCTTTTCTTTAAAAAGGCATCACCACTGAAGAAGCCATTGCTGCTTCTCTCAAAACTTTCCAAGAGGAGGAACGACTCAGAGCGTCCTTAGGCCTCGGTACATTTCGATTCATTAAGTCTTTATTCTCCTTTTGTTATGGTCGATCTAACCCTTTCTTTTTCTCATCGTAGGAACCATAATGCCTGTCCCGCAAGGTGACGCGGAGACTCTTCCCGGGCCAGCCACTGATGTTCCGGCCTCATCAGGGCTGCCGCAAGTGCCTCGACTCGAAAAGTCGATGAGGGATGCCTTGAAGAATTTGGAGGCATCTCTTTTCACGGACGATGACGCCTCAATGAAGGAAGCTTTGAAGAGCTTCGTCTTGACGGCTCGGGAGGAGAGAAAGCGGTTGAGGCGTGAGGTGAAGGCACGCAGAGCTGCTTTGGCCGTGGGAGCGGCCCCAAGCACTGTTCCTCGTGCTGGAAGAGCCCCCGGTCGCCTTGTCTACCTTCACAGACAGGTGGCGTGTGCAGTTCGGTAGGCCAACGATCAGTCCACCTCAGGTAATGTATCTTTCAAGATTTTGTTGTAAGAATTGTAAACTTGTCGGCTCTTATATATCTTGTCCTGCAGGGCCAAGTCCAACCGAAGGGGAGGCGGAAACTGTCGAACCTAAGGGGACAGAAGAAGAGGCACCGGCTGAACCCGAGCCGACGGTGGGCGACGTCGCCGGGGTTGCTGGACTTGAGCCGGGGGCTGAGGGAACTGCACCAGAGAAGGTCATTGATGCCGAGCTCGAGGTAGAGGCAAATGAGACGACTACTATAACTGAGCCTGGGGCAGTAGCGAGCGGAGAGCCTGAGACCGGCGACCCCATGGCGACGGCGGATGAGACAGCAGCGACCGCCGAGCCTGAAGGAGTAGCGGGTGAGATGGGCGTGATTCCCGGGGACAAGCCAGTCGCTCTTTCTCAAGAGTCTGGCAATGCTCCAATCATTGCTCTCCCCGTCTATGGTCTTCCGCTGTCTCCTGGCCGCGCGAGCACGACGACAGCCCCCGTTGAGTCGGGTGATGAGGCCACGGGCGGTGGACTCAAATCGATGGAGGAGGGAGACGCCTCCGTCTCGGCTGGCAGCTCATCAGGTAAATTTCGGGTTACCGTCCCCCCTTTTTATCTTGCAATCCTTTCTGACAAGTTTATCTTTGTTTTTAACGCAGGTGTGGCCAGTGTCGATGCTCCATTGCTCGAGGGAGCGCCGTCAGCTACTGCTTTGGCGGTGGCCACCTCTCAGCCTTCCCTTGTACCATCGCAGATGCTGGAAGGTATGGATTTGCAACCCATTAGTTTTATCTTTCAGCCGCATGATCTATGTATTAATGTCGTACTATTACGTCTTTGCAGGAGCGCTTTTTGATCATCTCTACCAGGTGTTGCACCCGCACTTCTCCTTCCCATCTGAACTCGCTTCTTCCTCCAGTGGCGCTGGTGAGTATAGTTTCTAATTGATGTCTTTCTTTTTTTAGTAATGGAATTATTTCTGACTTTTCCTCGTCCTGATTGCAGTGCTACAAATCGAAGGAGGGGATGAAAGATCGGTCGCGCCACCGGCCCTCCCGACTTTGCCGCCTGCTGCAGCTGGTATAGTAAACTATCCCATCGATGACTTTTTCACATTTCTTGAACCGTCATCTAATCGTATTTTGCTTTTTCAGTTGTTGTTCCGATTCCGGTGCCCTTTGAGTCTTGTGTCATAATGCCGGCAGGCCCCTTCCTGAGATGTCCGTCTTCAAAGGGTGCCATGATGAGCTTGGGCATGTTGAGCGGATACGTCGAAGAGCTTGACGTGGACGCTCCCCCATCTGCTGCGGATTTCGCTGTGGAGGTTAACCCGATGTTGGCGGCGCTTGTAAATTTTCATGATGAAGGCGTCATCGAGCTTTGGGTTAATCACTGCAGGGAAATCGAGGTCCGCCTGCATCAATCGGAGTTTATGCGCCCTGATCCCGAGACCTTAGCCGCAAGCAATCAACGAGCAACATGGATTGAGCAAAGCACTTCTTACTTCCGCCACTTCGAACAAGAAGCGGCTTTAAGGCTGAGGGAATGCCATGACACCTCAAGCGAGACGGCTCGTCTGCGCGCTGAGGTTGAGGTGAACGCTGCCCAGGTGAAGGTTATCTTCGAGGGCCTTCTGGAGCGTATTTTTAATAGGCTAAACCTGAAGCGGAAGCTCGATGCCGCCGAGCGTGATGCCCAAGGCCGCGAAGCAGCTCAGCAGGTGGTTGGGGAGCAGCTTTCATCCTTTTTGCAGCAGCGGGCTCAAGTGGAAGCAGAACTGGCGGTGGCGACCGATCAGGAGAAGGCATGGAAGGAAGTGCACGATCAACTGATAGGGCTATTTAAGATGCTTCCTTCCCAGTAGCTGCCCTTGTATTGATATACTTGTAAAAAATTTCTTTTTCGAATAAGATGTATCCATTCTTTATTCTTTTGTACGATTCACCTTTTACTTGATTGAATTAATAAATAAAGATACACATTTTTTCTTTGTAATGTTTTGTATCATTTCTTTGCTTTCTCCCTTCTCTTATTATCAGCATGCTGTCTTGATAAACATGGTTGACAGATAATAGAGTAAGCATCTTGGTTTCTTCAAAAGATAGCGATGGCTTAGGCCGCAGGTTCAGATCTGTTGCCTAAGACTTTTCAACTCTATGAGCCGTGAGGGTCTCATAGAGACTTTTCTCCCTACGGATCGAGATGATCTCGTAGGTGGATTTTCTGCTTAGGAATCGTGAGGATTCTTAAGTGCGTTTTCTCTTATAAGTCGTAAGGATCTTATAAGAGAATTTTCCCTCTTACGAGTCGAGTGGACTCATAAGCGGTTGTTTCCCTCTTTGTCGAGATTCGACTTTGGAGAGTGAGACCCGTGAATAGTATGCAAGAGACCGTTTATTGGCCGACTTGCAGGGTCCCAGTGCTTAGGAAACAAGTTTTTTAATCCCTGCTGCTTAAGGCTTTATCTTGCAAGTCGAGACAAATCGGGAAGGCTTCGCGAAGACACTGATTTCCTCACGAGTCGAGACGAATCGAGCAGTTCTCGTCAAGGACACTAATTTCCCTGAGTTGAAGTATTTTGCCGAGGACACTGGTTTCCTCGAAGTTGAAACGAATCGAAGTACTCCTGCAAAGACATTGGTTTCTCTGCGGGTCGACGCGAATCAAGATATTCTCGTCAAGGACACTGGTTTCCCTGAGTCGAAGTATTTTTCCGAGGACGCTGGTTTCCTCAAAGTTGAAATGAATCGGAGTATTCCTGCGGAGACACTGGTTTCTCTGAGGGCCGATGCGAATCAAGATGTTCTCGTCAAGGACACTGGTTTTCCCTGAGTCGAAGTATTTTGCCGAGGACGCTGGTTTCCTCAAAGTTGAAACGAATCGAAGTATTCCTGCGGAGACACTAGTTTCTCTGCGGGCCGACGCGAATCAAGAAGCTCTCATCAAGGACGCTAGTTTCCCTAAATTGAGGTATTTGCCAAGGACACTGGTTTCCCTGGGGTTGAAACGAATCGATGTATTCCTGCAAAGACGCTAGTTTCTCTGCGGGTTGACGCGAATCAAGATGTTCTCGTCAAGGACACTGGTTTCCCTGAGTCGAAGTATTTTGCCGAGGACGCTGGTTTCCTCAAAGTTGAAACGAATCGGAGTATTCCTGGGAAGACACTAGTTTCTCTACGGGCCGACGCAAATCAGGAAGCCCTCATCAAGGACGCTAGTTTCCCTGAATTGAGGTATTTGCCAAGGACACTGGTTTCCCTGGGGTTGAAACGAATCGATGTATTCCTGCAAAGATGCTAGTTTCTCTGCGGGTCGACGCGAATCAAGATGTTCTCGTCAAGGACACTGGTTTCCTGAGTCAAAGTATTTTGCCGAGGATGCTGGTTTCCTCGAAGTTGAAACGAATCGGAGTATTCCTGTGGAGACACTGTTTTCTCTGCGGGCCGACGCGAATCAAGAAGTTCTCATCAAGGACGCTAGTTTCCCTGAATTGATGTATTTGCCAAGGACACTGGTTTCCCTGGGGTTGAAACGAGTCGATGTATTCCTGCAAAGACGCCAGTTTCTCTGCGGGTCGACGCGAATCAAGATGTTCTCGTCAAGGACGCTAGTTTCCCTGAGTCGAAGTATTTTGCCGAGGACGCTGGTTTCCTCGAAGTTGAAACGAATCGGAGTATTCCTACGGAGACACTGGTTTCTCTGCGGGCCGACGCGAATCAAGATGTTCTCGTCAAGGACACTGGTTTCCCTGAGTCGAAGTATTTTGCCGAGGATGCTGGTTTCCTCGAAGTTGAAACGAATCGGAGTATTCCTGCGGAGACACTGGTTTCTCTGCGGGCCGATGCGAATCGAGGTGTTCTCGTCAAGGACACAGGTTTCCTTGAGTCGAGGAGGTTGCCAAGGACACTGATTTCCCCGGGGGTTGAAACGATCTCTGGTGGTCTTTCAGGTTTTATATGAGTTACCGTCAAAACCGTGAAGCTAGAAATTTGATCTTCGCTTCGTTTGCTGGCACTGCGTCTGCTGTATCGAGACGAACATCACGGTTATCTCTAGGTTGTTGGTGAACCGTCGAGATTTGGCTTCGTTCTCTGGCGGAGCCTGTTGGGAAGGTATGGTTCCCTCTTTGTTTGTGCCCTTGGATTGTATACAGGGATCGACGTGATCTCACCTGTAGGGCAAAAGTTCATCATTTTTTTATTATTGTTTTATTTCCGCGATGCTCCATCATTTCAGCTTTATATCGCGAAAGTCGCGATTGGCCTATCATTTCGGCTATTTTTCGCGGTGCCCAATCATTTCGGCTATTTATTTTATTTTTATTCGCTGCATTTTATTGCGAGTTGCCCAATCATTTCGGCTGTTTTGTGTGCATACGTTTTTACTTGCTGCTTTTTATTGCAAGTTGCCCCATCATTTCGGCTATTTCGTATGCATGTGCGGCTTACTGGCTTTTCGCTGTAAACTTGAAATTAGACACCGATTTCGGCATCAGCACCGCTACAACTGGGATATTGCCAGGAGCGAATCATCATTTGCCTCTGTCGATATCGAACAAAGGTGGCTTAGCGAACAGGGTTAAGGTCCTGTCGACTAAGGCTTTTGACTTCATGAGCCGTAAGGGTCTCATAAAGGTATTTCTCCCTACAAGTCGTGAAGATCTTGTAGGTGTATTTTCTCTTTAGGAATCGTGAGGATTCCTAAGTGCATGTTCCTCTGTAAGTCGTAAGGATCCTACAAGAGGGTTTTCTCCTTGTAAATCGAGAGGACTTACAAGGGTTGTTCACCATGCAAACATATCCCTAGTCACGGATGGGACTTTGTTAGGGAAATGTTTATTCGCGCCCGTGAATTGTATACAAGGGTCAATGCTGAGCCACTTGTAGGACAATATCGACGGTTGTGGGGGTTGCTTAAGCACAGGTTTAGGTCTCTATAACTTAAGACTTTCAAATCTTATGAGCCGTGAGGGTCCCATAAGAGAGTTCTCCTTACGAGTCGTGAGGATCTCGCAAGTGTATTTTCTCCTTAGGAATCGTGGGGATCCCTAAGTGTGTTGCTCTCTTGTGAGTCGTAAGGATCTCACGCGGGTGGTTTCTCCTTACAAGGTCGAGAGGACCCTGCAAGTGTTCTTTAACGAGGTTGCACCCTTTCGGGTTTTCACAAACACTTGCCGGTAGTCCTGCTGTTTTTACTCACGGAGCCCTTTCGGGTTTTCATCCGTGCCCATTTTGCTTATGGACGTACCGTTTTTTTTTATTCTTTTAATTCTCTTTTTTTTTACGAGGTCGCGCCCTTTCGGGTTTTCACGAACACTCGCCGGTAGCCCTGCTGTTTTTACTCACGGAGCCCTTTCGGGTTTTCATCCGTACCCATTTTGCTTATGGACATACCGTTTATTTTTTTATTCTTTTTATTCTTCTTTTTTTTAACGAGGTCACGCCCTTTCGGGTTTTCACGAACACTCGCCGGTAGCCCTGCTGTTTTTACTCACGGAGCCCTTTCGGGTTTTCATCCGTGCCCATTTCGCTTATGGACTTACCGTTTTTTTTATTCTCTTTTTTTTAATTCTTTATTCTTTTCTCTTTTTTTATCTCGTCAGCCTGAGGATGCTGCGGTAGTAGTTTAAAGACGTTTCGGTCATCAGCTAGTTTTAGGACGTAGTGGTCCGTCATTAGTTTAAGGACGTTTCGGTCCGTCATTAGTTTAAGGACATTTCGGTCCGCGGTAAAGAAGCCCGGCTACTACTTATAGAGTTTGGGTTTAGGAAGATAGCGAGCGTACATAGTCGTCGTCATCTATCATTGACCTAGGCTGTGACTCGTTAAGCGTAGTATTTCTTCAGGAAGCGACCATTTATTTGCCTGAAAGGCCTTCAACCGTGCATATCTATGAGCAGATAGGCTCCACCCTGGTAGACCTTGTCTATGATGTACGAGCCTTCATAGTTCGGCTCGAATTTTCCCCGCTTGGCGCGATTGGGGATCATAGGTCTTTTGACCACTAGCATGAGTTCACCTTGGCAGAATGTCCTCGGCCTGGTCAATCTTTCATATGAGCGCGTCATCTTTATTTTATAAGCCTCCAGATTTTGTTGCGCTATGAGCCGTGTTTCATCAAGGGCATCAAGCTCCTCAAGCCGAAGGTGAGCATTGTCTTCGTCCGTCAGCTCGTAGTGGACTGCTACTCGTAGAGAAGGTAGCTCTATCTCGAGGGGGAGTACTGCTTCTGTACCAAAGACTAACGCGTACGGCGTTGTGTTCGTGGCCGTCTTGAACGTAGTTCAATACGCCCAAAGAGCTTCTTACAGTCTCTCATGTCAGTCCTTCTTATTTCGGGACACCGTCTTCTTCATGATCTTTGTCAAGGACTTGTTGAAGGCCTCGGCTAGACCATTAGCTCGCGGATTATAAACCGAGGAATATCTCCAGTCTATATTATGCTGCTGCGCGAAGCGATTGATCTTGTGGCTTCTGTAGGCTGACCCGTTATCGGAGATGATCCATCGCGGAGTTCCAAACCGGTAAATGACGTGCGTCTTGAAGAAATGGAGGATATTCTCCGTTTTCACTTCTCTCAGCGGTACTGCTTCTGCCCATTTGGAGAAGTAATCAGTCGTCGCCAAAATGAATCGATGTCCTCTGGACGATGCTGGTTCGATGGGGCCGACTATGTCAGTTCCCCACATTTCGAACGGCCAGCTAGCCACCGTTGGATGTAGTGGATTTGGATGCTGATGGATGAAGTCCCCATGGATTTGGCATGAGTGGCATTGCTTCGCATATTCGAGACAGTCCTGAATCATCGTTGGCCAGTAGTAGCCCATCCGTTTGATCTTCAATTTCATCTTCGGGCCCGCTTGGTGAGAACCGCAGAGTCCGTCATGAACTTCCTGAACGACTCTTTTCGCTTCGTCAGGTCCTAGGCATCTCAACCATAGAGAATCAAACGACCTCTTATACAGAGTATCATTGACGAAGGCGAAAGACAGAGCTCGTTTCATAAGCTGATGTCTTGAGGACGCATCTTCGGGCGTTCGATGGTATTTGAAGTAGTCTGTGAAGACTTCTCTCCAATCCTCAGCCTTTTCCCGGTCTTTTATTTGCAGGGTTGTCTGCTCAGTCGCTCCCTTTCCTTCGGATGATTTCGGAGATATTTTTGCTGGGGCAAGCACCCGACGGCTTTGTACCACAATTCTGACATCATCGAGATTCTCGTCAGCCAGTTCTTTAGCGAGCTTGGCTAACGCGTCCGCTTTGCTGTTTTCCGCACGCGGTATGTTTTCCAAAGTGTAGGAGGGAATTTGGGTCAACAGTTGTTGCATCTTTTCGCCGTACTTCACCAACTTTGGTTTGCACGTTTGGTAGTCGCCATTTACTTGACTGACGACCAGTTGGGAGTCTCCATATATGAGGAGGTCTTCAATTCCCATGTCGATGGCGATCTCGAGGCCTGCTATCAAAGCTTCATATTCGGCTTCATTATTCGTCCTTGGTTTTGTTAAGGAGAAAGCAAAGCGCATTATCTCTCCTTGTGGAGTCACGAAGATAAGGCCTACCCCCGATTTGATTATAGGGGTACTTTGTTTGCGCTTCTTCATGGAAGATGCTCCATCGAAATAAAGCTCCCATCGGGTATCGCTCCCATCGATCGCGTCAAACGCATGTTCGTCTGGCAGTTCGCAATTCAGAGGGGAATCGGCGGGTATCGGATGCTCAGCAAGGAAGTCGGAGATGGCCTGGCCTTTTATTGCCTTGATAGGTTGATAAGTTATCGAGAACTCCATCAAGAGTAGGGCCCATTTAGTGAGTCGCCTCGTCAATATGGCCTTTGACATCAAATATTTAAGGGGGTCCACCTTCGATATGAGACGGTCTTCATGCGCCAACGCATAGTGTCTGAGCTTTGTTATCGCGAAGATCAACGCCAGGCAGTGTTTTTCGATGGGGGAGTAGTTGCTTTCTGCCCCTAGAAGAACTCGACTCAAATAGTAGAGTGCCGTTTCTTTCCCTTGATCGTTCTCTTGCGCCCATAATGCGCCTAAGAAACCTTCAAGGGCGGTTGTATAAAGAATAAGGGGCTTTCCTTTAACCGGAGCAGCCAGCACTGGCGGGTTCTGCAGGTACTGCTTGATTTCGTCCAGCGCGCTCTGGCATTTGTGATCCCAAACGAACGGAGTTCCCTTCTTCATCAGGTGGCTGTAAGGACGGCACTTGCCTGAAAGGTTGGCTATAAATCGCCGTATGTACGCGAGCTTCCTTTAGAGAGACCGCAGCTGTTTGAGAGTTCTTGGCGGGGGCATTTCCATGATCGCCTTAATCTTTGATGGATCTATCTCAATACCTCGGTGTCGGACGATGAATCGTAGAAATTTGCCCGAGGAAACTCCGAATGCACACTTGAGAGGGTTCATCTTCAAGTTGTATTATCGAAGGCGTTGAAATACGGTCTTCAGATGCTCGAGGTGTTCCTCGTATGATTTGCTTTTAACCACGAGGTCGTCGATATAACATTCAACGATTTCATGTATAAGGTCATCGAAGATCTTCTTCATGGCCCTCTGATAGGTGGCACTGGTATTCTTTAGACCGAAGGGCATCATTCTGTAGCTGAATATACCCAAAGGGGTCCGGAAAGCGGTGTGCTTCTGGTCTTCGGGATGCATCTTTATCTGATTATACCCTGATGAGCCGTCCATGAAGGAGAAAACCTCGTGAGTGGACGTGTTATCTATCATCAGCTCGGTGACCGATACTGGGAAGTCATCCTTCGGGCAGGCTTTATTGAGATCCCGAAAGTCTACACATATGCGTACCGTCCTATTTTTCTTCATCACCGGGACGATGTTGGCGATCCAATCGGGATACTGAACTTCTTGGATAAACCCAGAATCGATCAGCTTCTTGACTTCGGCGTTAATGCTCATCTCAAGCTCGAGCCGCATTCTTCTCGGCGCCTGTTTGACTGGCTTGATATCCGGGGATATCGCCAATTTATGCACAGCAATTTCTCGATCTAGTCCTGGCATTTCGGAATAGTTCCATGCGAAGCAATCTCTATCCTGCACAAGCACGTCTTTTAACGAAGCCACCCTTTCTTCAGATAGCAGTTCGCTGACGAATGTCGGTCGCGGGTCGTTCGCCGTCCCCAACTCAATTTTCCTGAGGTTATCTGCAGTGGTATGTATTCCATCCTCCAGCTCTTTTGGTGCTGGTGGGAGTTCCGAGATCACCTCTTCATTGCTGTTTTCGAAGCAGCAGGGAAGGTCATCCATGTTCTCGGGCTCTTCTTTTGATATTGTTATCATATGACAAGTACGAGCTCGCTTCGAAGACCGATGTGGGTCTGGTTCTGCTTTCGTGGCTTTGGGTTCGTGCCTCTGTGGTGGCGTTACCCTCCAGCTGTCAGACAGAGCGAACTTGCCTAGCTGATACCGATCTTCGACCCAATTCTTGAAGCTGAAGCTGTCTTCGAGAGGATGCCCTATTACTCGGTGATAAGAGCAATAGTTCGGGTGTGTGACTTCGCCTGCTTGCTCTGGGTGCTTGGACCCTGGCAGTGTAAGCATCTGGTATTTTATAGCTCGGTCAAGTATCTTCTTCGTCTTATCCCGAGGAAAAGAGTACGGTCGACTCATCTTATTTACAAGGGATAGATCGGAACCGTTCGATTCCCGACTGCGTATCTTCTTAGTCCCGCTTTGTTGCTGTCGAGAGCCTTTTTCGCTTTTCGACTTGTTTCTGCCTCTGCGTCGAGCCTCTTTTATAACAGGTTGACAGGGAGCGGCATTTTCATCTTTCACGGCCTGTTGGAGGAGGCGTTGCGTTTTGGCTTTCTCGTAGATGGCCATTTCTCGGTTGTGGTCGTCTCGGACATTTTGACCAGCTTCCCTTATAAGCTTGTTTATTTGTTCTTCGAACGACGGACTGGGCACTTTTGCAGCAGGAACTTTTACTGGTTCAAGATTAGCGTCCTCCCATTGAGCATCCGCTTCTTCATGAAGTCATGTACGACGTAACAGTCGCGGAGCGGCTCTCGTTTCTTTGACCGAATGTATCCGAGCCCGATTGTTTCCATCCTCCCACTAGGCATCTTGTGCTGAGTTCCGGGGATGTTCCAGACCCTGTCATAGAATTTGGTTTTTCGAGCGGTCTGTTTGAAGGGTATCCCCTGGCACTTCAACAGCCTTTTCAAGCCTTCTGTATAATATCTAGGCAGACGGATGGGCTGAAGCCCGTCAAGCGTAGGATCCGCACCGTGCCAGATTTCTTTCTTCACTTTGGTTTCTTCAGAGCGGTAGAATAGAATTGCCTTTTCGCCTTTTCGCCTGGGAGGGACATAGAACGTCCGCAGCTCCTCTACAGTGTAGGCATCGAGCGCATCCAGTTCTTTGTAATGTTTAAGTGGAACCATGGCGATTTGCAGGCTTTGCTCTTCATCAGCGGATGTTTGTATTGAAGGCCGAGCAGAGAATACAGCATGGACCTCATCTTCCGAGTCACTGCCAAAGATCAACATGGGAGCAGACGGTCCTGGCTTGTTGTATTGGGGCGGACCCGAATAAACTATCTCCTCTTCCTCCTCAGTATCACTCCGAAGACAGGGATGGTGGCGTTAGCTTTATTCTCCGGCTTATGACACCTCTCCGTGTCTTCGAAATCCGGTAAGAAGTATTTGGCATCTTCATATTTGCGGACTTCGTTCACGGAGAACGGGTTCAGTTCTCCCGTCACGGTATACTCGAGACCATCCTTAAAATATTTCATACACTGATGCTGTGTAGAAAGGATGATGTTGTACTCGTGTAACCATGGCCGGCCGAGCAGAGCATTATAGCATGTCTTGGCATCTATGATGTGGAATTTAATGTCCGTAACGAGTAGCCCAAAGCGTAGCGTCAGTATCACAGATCCAAGAGTCCGTGATGACTGAGAGTCGAACCCGGAGATGGTGATCTTATCCCGATCAAGGTGCTGGACGCTCATGCAGATTTCCTTTAACACCCGTACATTGAGGAGATTAACGGAGGATCCATTGTTGACCAGGGTTTTGGCTATCTTTATATCATGGCAGTATCCTGAGACATAGAGGGGGCGGTTGTGTTCGCACGTCCCAAGGAGGAGGTTTTCATCACCGAAAGTGACATCGGCCGTATGCACTTCTTCCAACTCATCCTTCATCTTTTCCTTGGCGAGAAAACCTTGGAATTGCTCCGTCTTTTGTAGCGCTTTGATCAATGATTCTCTTACTTCTTTTGATAGTAAAAGGGCGTCAAGAATGCTGAGTTGCGAGGGTAACTTCCTCAAATGTGCCAGAACGTTATAGTCCACCTTATTTTTCTTTGGCGGGTCCTTGGCGGCTAGCTCTTCCATGACTTGGTCATCTAGGGCAATATCCTCAGAGACCTTTTCTTTCCCTTTATCTTTTTTATTTGAGGGTCCGAAATTCTTTTCAGGTAGCGTACGATTACGCAGCCGGATATTTTCGCAGGCTTTTGGCTTTTCCTCTTTTTCCGAGGTGGACTCTTTAAAGAGAGGGCTAAGCTCCATTTCCTCGTCAGAGTCGCTTCCGAATGTGAGAACTTGCACTTTCCCGACGTTAACCATGCAACAATAGCCGGTAGTTCTTCTAGGCTCCTCGGTCGTACCTTTCCGCTCCCGACGAGTTTTGCGCTTCTCCCACTTAAAATGTTGTCGGTGAGCAACATATCCCTGCCACAATCTATTGAAAGCTTTGCACTCTTCGGTGGGGTACGAAATCTTCCGATGATACAAGCAGTAGGAAGGGTGCATTTTCACTTCACCAGCAATGTTTCCTTCAGAGGGTGGCAGCTTCATACCCATTGATATGGCTTTAGAAAACCTTTTCCTCGTCTTGAATTTGCTTTTATCTGCGGTGGATGTATTTTGCTCTAGCGGGAGTGTCTCAACTCTTTCGTCAAGTCGCTGGCGTTTGGCCCTTTCAAATATGGCCATCTCGCATTCCCGATCAGCTTTATTTTTCAACAGAGTTTCGTTGAGGAATGCATCAATTGTTTTATCCGATGGCCCCAGAATTTCCGGTTTAGGATTTTCCCCCAGCTTCTCAGCGCAAGGAGTTTCCTCATCATCTGTAAATGAGTGGGAGATCACATGACAGCTCGCCACGTATTCCTCGGATTCATCCGATGAGCTGTCTCCTTCATCTTCCTCTTGAAAGACGTGGTTGAGGAACTCTTGGAGTGTGATGGGAGTCCATGCTTTCTGGTTGTACTCCTCCAGTGCGTCAATTTGTTTTTGTAAGTCCGTGCGCTTGTCGCGAGGCTTCACGGGCTTCTTGGATTTCTTCTTCTTCTTCTTTGAAGATTTTGACGGCTGGTTGTGAGTGCTTGGGCCACTACCATCGGTCTTTGGAGTTGGACGCGGCTTCAACATCTCTTCAATGACCTGAGGTTCCAACGGGTTCTTCCACCTGATCGCTGAGCATGTTTGAAGATCGTTCAGCATCTTCTTTGTTTTGGCTGATAGTACTACCTCCTATGGAGCTTTTTCAATGAGAAAGCACGTTGCCCCCGGCGTATTTACCTTTTTAGGGGTGTGAGGCTGCGGCGGGTTCACCTTCCATCTTCGGACAATACGAACTTGCCCTGTTGGTACTGGTCTTCGATCCAATTTTTGAAGACGTAGCAATCCTCGATTGGATGACCCAATACTCGGTGGTAAGGACAGTAGTTGGGATCATTGACATCATTTGGCTGCGACGGATGTCTTGGATCCGGCAGATTTATGAGTCGGTTGCGCAATGCTAGCTCAAACAGTCTTCTCGTTCTATCTCGGGGAAACGAGTAAGGACGTCCTAGCCTCTCCTCAAGGGGTACGCGCGGACGCATATTATTTTGACGGACAGCCGGTTTCAAGTTGCTCGGATGTTGTTGAGTATTGGCGACAACGATCGCTTTTCCCTTCCCCTTCTCATTTCGAGAGTTCGTCTTTGGAGGGGACGGTCTATGACCCATCTGATCCATTTGAGCTAGCTTGTCGATCAGGGCCTGGAAGGTAGTCGGCTTAAAGAACATCATGAATTGGGATATGGTCGCCTGCGGATCGAGGGTTCCCATATACATCCCTACTGCAGGAGCCTCTTCTATGTGTTGTTCGCATTTTGACCATAGGTTCCTCCACCGTATCGCATATTGGACCCACGTCTCACCCGGCTTCACCCTGGCATTAATCAATGCCGTTATCGGGGTGCGTTCGCTGGCGCTTGTGAATCGCTGGGTAAACAGCAGCTCCATCTCCGCAAATGTCTTGATAGAGTCGTTTGGGAGCTCGGAGTACCACTCGAATGCTGTATCCGATAAGCTACCAACGAACTGGCGAAGCAACAATTTATCATCACCGCCGGTGTTGCCGCAAAGCGCCCTGAACTGGGCAACATGCTGGTGGGGGTTGCCAGTCCCCTTATACACATGGAATTTCGGTATTGTATAGCCCGGCGGGTACTTGATCTGATCATACTAGCTCGGATATGGTCGCCCCGTTTTTACGACCTGACCGGCTGCCTCAGTCGCCTGATGAACCCGTATCTGCTGAGCTATATAATCGTCTAAGTCAGCTTTGGAGATTGTCTCCTCCTTGGCTGTTGATAGAGACGGTGGAGGATTTGACGTTTCTCCCCTGTCGTCTTCAAAGACGATCGGAGGATCTTCAGCAGGAAGATCTTGTTGGATCATCATTCCCACCATGTCCTGGAACAGGAGGGCCATTCGCTTTATATTGGCTGCTTGTTCCGCAGCCTTTTTATCCTTCTTTTCCAGTATCCTGCGAAGGAATTCAGCGTCAATTTCTTGCTCCTGGTGTTGATCCGAGGACGCTTCAGGGCTTTCTTTTGGCCCAATGAGTGAGGCCATCGCGTTCATCATTTCTTGGAGCTTCTGCTGCTGCTCCTGAGCTTTAGTCACTGACTGTGTAAGCGGTCTATGACCTGTAGATGTACGGCTGTCCTCCTTCCCCGATGCCATGTATACAGTATGGACTACAATGCCCCCGGACTTAGGGCGTTTGGGCTCGCCGCCTTTAGCATTTGCCGCAGGCGTAGGGATCTTCTCCGGCCTTCTTCTCTTGTGGGCCGTTGAAGTTGAAGGGGCCGTTGCAGCGGGCACCCTGGCGGTTGTCGTCCTTTGCTGTTTGTCAGGACGGTTCTTTTCTTCCTGCACTTTCGCCCTTTTCTGTCGGCGAGAGTGATCTTGGTCGATTACGGAATGTTGAACCCTTCGCCAGACCTTGTAAATTTTGGAGGACAGCTGTTGAGGGGGCTGCTCCAGCTTCGTTTCTGTAACTCTCTCCGCAGGTGGAGGAGATCTTTTCAGTGTGGCAGTCGGAGAGTTCTTGCGTACCCTCCTTAGCGGTTCAAAACTGTTCCCAGTTGGAACAGCAGCATTAACTTCCACCATTGGAGCCGGTGGAGTTAGCCCTGAGGGGGAGTTGCCCCCGGCCTTCCTTACTCGGTGCCAGTGGAGACGTCGAGCGTGTCGAGCTGTTGGGACTGGCTCGGCAATAGGGATAGTTTCGTCTTGCCCCCTGTCCGGATGAGGCGCTGCCGGCGCCAGCCTCTTAAAGACTGATGTTGTCCTTTGAGTGGCGATGTTCCATCTGTCAAAGACAGATCCTCGAGCAGGAGCAGGTGTCGGAATGGTCAGCCTTGAAAAGACCGACTCTTTAACAGGAGAAGCCGTCTTGACGACTTCAGGAGCAGAGGTGGCTGTCTTCCTCGGGACGGCCATTTCAGGGTTCATGGGCTTCTTGGCGGGCCCATCAGAGTTCAGGTTCAGCCTGGTAAAAACCGAGGCTGCCGGCTTGACATTGGACGACCCGTTGAGAGGGGCCGTGGTAGTAGTGAGCCGATCGAAGACCGACTTCTTTTGCGCTTCCGGTACGGGCACTGGGATGTTAACGTTCACCGACGGGAGCATGGTCTCGAAGAACAGACTGGTGGTAGCCTGAGTAACTTGTTCCACCGGCATAGAAAAGATGGAGGCCGCTCGAGGCCCGTAAGCCACACCTCCAGGTGAGGCAGAGCGTTGGTTGCAGTTGCACTTGGAGCAGTTTGAGCAGTTGGATGCCATTGATGCTTGATTTCCGCGCCAGGTAAATGACCAAATCTTAGTAACTTGAATCCCAAAGGCAACCATTAACAAACCGCGATTCGTTCACGAAGACGACATATGAAGTGTGGAGTGGAAAGATGAAAAGGTCCCACCGGGCGTGCCAGAATCTGTTCCCCTCCGAACGGCGGCCGAGACATGGACGTCTCGCCTGAGATTCGGGGCAGATGCTAATTGGTTTTATCCGTTCACCTCTCCGAAGATGCCAAGTTGATTTATGGCACCGTGCATCGGAGGTTTAGACGGATGCGGCCGATGTAGCAGACTTCGTCAGATTCCCCCTCGTCCGAGGGGTTTTTGATTGTGGGGACGCTCTTCCCTGCAGGCGCAAGCCCCTGCAGTTAATTACGCTACAGCATCGCGGTAACAATTTTCTCCTTCTCCAACTGGTCACTTCGTGTCGTGGATGTTTGTTTTGTTTGTGTTTGCCCGTGGATTGTATATGGAGACTAATTTATTCTCGTCGCCCGTAGGACGTGGATTAGTCCAAATCCGTGTTTTCTTAGATTTGGATTTGGGGTTTTGGTTTGAGGATACGTTAGCCGTGTTTGAGGCTAAGATCAACTCAAACGTTCGTTAAGGATACGTTAGTCCGGTTTGAGACTAAGATCAACTTAACGGGATCGTTTAGATCCGACAAAAGAGCATTTGGGCTCTATTGTTCCAGTTTAGGGACATAGTGGTCCATTGAATGTATGGCCATCGGGACCCGTCACCTCTCTGACGACGTTGAAGGATTACAACGACAGATATCAGAGGAGTTCAGAGATGTACCCTTGAACCAAAGTTGATTAGGGGATCTATAGTCCGATTTGGGACTAAAGTCTGTTTGAAAGTTTAAGGATACGTTAGCCATTTTTGAGGCTAAGATCAACTTAAACGGGATCGTTTAGATCCGACAAAGAGCATTTGGGGCTCTATTGTTCCAGTTTAGGGACGTAGTGGTCCATAGGTAGTTTAAGGACATTGCGGTCCATTGCCAGTTTAGGGACGTAGTGGTCTATTGCCAGTTTAGGGACATGGGGGTCCATTGCCAGTTTAAGGACATGGTGGTCCATTGTTCCCGTTTTAGGGATGGATATTAGTTTAAGGACGCATTAGTCCATGGGTTTAAGGACCCCATAGTCCATATAGATGTGTTTAAGGACGCATTAGTTTATTAGTTTAAGGAAGCATAAGTCCATGGGTTTAAGGACGCATTAGTCCGTGAGTTTAAGGACGCATTAGTCCATATGGATGTGTTTAAGGACGCATTAGTCCATTAGTTTAAGGACGCATAAGTCCATGGGTTTAAGGACCCCACAGTCCGTATTAATGTGTGGTTGTCGGGACCCGTCACCTCTCTGACGTCGTTGAAGAATTACAACGATAGGTGTCAGAGGAGTTCGGAGATATACCCTTGAACCGGATGTAAATTGATTTAAGAGAGCAGTCTTGTTCAGTCAATTTAATTTGAGGACTTACGACCATGATTGGGCTAAGTCCAGTTGAGAATATTCAACGTTTTTATCTTTGGCCTATTAGGCCCGTGCTAGGGCTTTGCCCCTGTTTAATAATGCATAGCATTTTCTTTTGGCCTGCTAAGCCTTTTTGATTTGGGCTCTGTCCCTTTTAAATGATGCACAGCATCTGTTTTTGTTTGGGCTCTGCCCTTTTTAAAATAATGCATTGCATTTTATTAGGCCTGTTAGGCCCTTTTAAATTGGGCTCGGCCCTTCTGTGAATAATGCAGTGCATTAATCAAACCGACAGTGGCCATGTGGCCTGCCAGGCGCTTTGCGCCAATTATTGAGCGCAAGCGCATGTGGAGGTGACACGTGTCACGCTCTGGTGAGCGCAAGCACAGTGCACTGCGCCAGTGCGCTGCGCTGTTGCGCTGCTGACACGTGGCGCGCTCTGGTGAGTTGCGCCAATTTAAAAGAGCAGTGCTCTATTTTAAAAGCGCATAGCGCAAGTTATTCTGGTGCAGACACGTGGCGCTCTCTGGTGGTTTGTGCCAACCCAGGAGCGCAACAGTGCAGATTTACAAGTGCAAGGCACTGTTTTAATATCTTGATCCAATTTTGGATTCAAGAAAAAAATCTTTAAGATTACAGAACCAATGGTTCATAAAAAAGGCAATGCCTTTGTTATTTATTATATTTTTATTGGAGACCTTTGATCTTGTTCTTAGATCAATGATCTTTTCAGAAGAAATTCTTCTTTTTTATTCAAAGGGTTTACCTTTTTTCCTCTTTTGAGTTCTTCTCCAAATTTTCTTTAGAGGAGTTCTCTCTCTGTTGATGTGTTTTTGTCTGTCTGTGTTGTCTTTCTATTCTGTGTGTTTTCGAATTGGGGTCTAGGGGCCTTTATATAGTACCCATTAATTTGTTAAATTTATTAAAGGGATCATTCTCTGAGTGATTTGGGGATCTTTCCCCACCGTTGGATTTTTGATCCAAGGGCTTCTGTTTTACAGAAGACAATCTTCTTGTTTTAACAAGAACAGAAAGATCTTACTGGAATTTTAATTCTGTTTGGCGCAAATGCACCAGCGCTTGACACGTGTCACGCAGCGCAAGTGCGCTGACACGTGTCGCGCAGCGCAACTGCGCTAGCGCAAGTGCGCTGACACGTGTGGCGCAGCGCACAGCGCAGCGCAAGTGCGCTGACACGTGTCGCGCAGCGCAGAGCGCAGCATAACTGAAGCGTTGTTTCCTTTAAATTTGTTTTAAATATAGCCTTGCTCTGATTGGGTGCGCTGCCTTGGGTGCTGCGCTGACGTATCAGTTTTTGACACGTGGCCGTTGCACGCAGCGCAAGTAATTTGAAGCGTTGCTTCAATTTTTTGAATTTTTTGAAATTCAAACAGAGCTTTGCTCTGATTGGAGGAAACACTACTCTGATTTGATGATATCCAGAACGGAGATCCAACTTCGAGAATACCTTGGCCCCACTTAACTGATCGAATATATCGTCGATGCGCGGGATTTGGTATTTGTTCTTTATAGTGACTTTGTTCAACTCCCGATAATCTATACACATTCGTAGCGATCCATCCTTCTTCTTTACTAACATAACTGGTGCACCCCACGGCGAAGCGCTCGGCCGAATAAATCCCTTCTCTAATAGTTCTTCAATTTGCTTCTTCAACTCCGCCAACTCAACTGGTGCCATCCCGTATGGGGCCTTGGATACTGGTGCCGTACCTGGAGTCAAATAGATCGAGAACTCCAAGACGCGTGGAGGTGGTAGACCTGGTAAATCCTCAGGAAACACGTCCAGAAAGTCCCGAACAATCTCTGGGGCTGCGCTCTCATCAATCTCCATAGCTGTCAGCTCCTTTGGCTTGGCTCTATACTTGGCCGGCTCCAAAGATTCTCTTCCGCCCTTGAAAATAAACTCCGGGTGATTGGGAATGCGGAAGATCACATTTCTTGCACGACAATCAATAACTGCATGGAATGTACCCATCCAATCCATCCCGAGAATTGCGTCATAACTGCCTGTCCCAATCAGAAGGAAATTCGCATAGATTTCCCTGCCACACACTACAACCGGACATAATCTACATTCTCGACTAGATATTATAATGCCATTACCCGTATGTATCTCCTAGCCCTTGGTTAGTGGTTCATGTAGTATGGAGTGTGTATCAATGAAATGCTCTGATATGAAGCAGTGCGTTGCCCCAGAATCAAATAGTACTCTAGCTGGCAAGGAATGTACGAGTAGAGTACCTGTGACAACTTCCCCTGAAGCCTCTGCCTGCTCGGCGGTCAAGGTGAAAGCCCGTCCCTGACCGTGACCAGCAAAGGGTTGCTTCTGCTCCTGTGGCCTCTGTTGCTGCGGTCCAGAACCTCCCTGTATCTCTGCTCGCTCGGGACAACCGCTGATCCTGTGCTGACTGGATCCGCAAATCAAGTACTGTCCCTTGGCGCGGCGACAGTCTTTCTGGGTATGCCTATTTCTATTGCAGTAACCGCAAACTACGTTCCGTCTCTGGAGGCGATGCTGTGGCATGAACGGACGCTTCATTTGTGCCGTTCCAGGCCTGTAGACCGGTATGGTTCCACGAGAAGGTGCAGGGGTACGTGCTGGAACGACTGGGGGCTTCCTGAACTTGTTGATCAATTGCTCCTAAACTCTCGCCGCGTTGTGTACCCGTGAAAAGTCTGCAACTCCAGTGACGCGATCAACTGCTGCAGCTTGAAATCAAGTCCCTGCAAGAAGCGTCTGGCCCTGGTGGCCTCTGAGGCGACCATGTATGGAGCAAAACGGCTCAGACGGTTGAACTCTGCCGCATATACGTCCACTGGGCGTCCATTCTGTTTCAATAGAATGAATCTTTTCTCCATCTCTGCCTTGGCGGTGGAAGGGAAATAATGGTCTAGGAAGCACTCCTTGAATTTGCCCCATTCAATCGGCCTGTCCAGCCTGCTTTCTTCCACTGACCACCATGTACGGGCTTCATCTTCCAATTGGATCTTTATCACGTTCACCCTATCTTCATCTGGTACCCTGGCGGCCGTCAGTAAGTTCTCCATGTTCACTAGCCATTGCTCGGCCTCGAGGGGTTCAGCTAGCCCTGTGAATGCAGCTGGGTGCAACCTCCGGAAGTCTGATACGGTACCAGCCCTACCAGGGTAAGCTGGTGGAGCAGTGCCCTCGGGGGCAGTAATGAGTGCGGAGGGTCCTCCTGCAGCGGTAATAGCCCGAGTCCCTCAGCGAGTAAGTCTGTCTTCCTCTCCTGAGCTTCTGTGAGAGAGGTCAGTGCACTAAGTATTCTTTCCGTGCGGTCCTGAGAACCGGAGTCCGAGGAGGGATCGTTCGGGGACGTCATATCGCTGGAAGATTCAAAAGGATAAGATTTAGATTCAAGGATGAAAATCAGGAATAGTGAAATGAAAATAATGTAATACAGTATAGTTAATGTTATCCCTTGTTACTAAACACGGCTCTGATACCAACAAAACCATGTCACGCCCCGCTTCCCAAAATACGGAAAACGAGGGATGACTAGGCCAGCCATGCTCCTACGGTCAAGGAATAATCCCGCCGTAGTCACACTTCGGCTTCTAGCATTATATGGTAATCAGTAAACAAAGCACAGCAGTAAAGGAAATACATCACTAAATTATTACATTAAAATCCATTGTTCACAGCTTACAAATAAACAAGAAGAACTACTAACCAAGTTCAAGTACAAGATCTCTTTATGGAAAGCAGAAAGGAAGAAAAGTACTCCAGACTAGATCTCCGTCAGCTCGAAAGGTAAATCCGACTACTGTGCTGGTTCTTCCACGAGATCTGAGCATGCATACTCAGGTCGTCAGAGCGACGTAATAGCAATGTTATTATAATGATGTGAAACAGGTAAATAAGGTAATACCAGTGAAAGAAAAATGCGGGTAATCATTATGTCACTAAATGATGCAAAGTATGATCTGTGTCCCTATCAGTCTCTAAGTCATGTTTGAAATCGTATAGTGGAAAGGAGAATCATGTTTAACAGGAGTCTCGTACCTACCCGAGACAACGGCCCATATGCCCGGGACATAACCCTGTCAGCCAGATCGCTAGATCCTACCTAATATATATATCACCACTCGAATGATCATCCTCTAAAACACGGTCCCGCTAAATACGATACTCTTTCCACTTCGATTTCCCCTTTTCCCCAGGTTTACACTATTTATGATTATGAGTTAGTCGTGTACAAGTATACCAATGGCACGGTTTTATCACTGTTCACTGTATTAATCACTGTCACGAATCATTCACTTTCTATTGGTGTACTTGACACTCCTAAACCAATATCATTCACGCACGATAATGCAATGTCCACTGAACACTAACACGCACTAACACTATGTATATGGAAATTGGGTAAGATATGTGTATGTATGCCGTTAACAAGTCATGTATATTATGAACCAATATGCACGTCATAACTTACAAAAATTGCAGTAATTCATATGTTCAGAATTCAACAAAATGATACAAATACAATAATAAGTACACTCTGTCAGCAGTTCATCAAAATTGGTTTCAGTTCAATCGGATTTCCTCTATTCAAGTTACAGCCGTTTCATTTTAAGTGCTCGCTGCAGGAAATTCAGTTTCTGAACTGAACGTCCGTTTCGCTACACGAATTTCACCCAGTTGGGATCAGAATTTAGCGACACTACAGTTGAATAAAATATAGGGTTTCCAATAGGGTGTTCAATACAACAGATGGATTCTCAATCGCGTCTGTACGTCAAAAGTTATGCATTGTTCAACACTAGTATGTCAATTCTGATTCTGTTTTGGATTGTTATACGTCCTGTTCTTTTAAATCGCAGATTAAATAGCAAACGACGATAAAATGGAATGAAACCACTTGTGTTATTTATATAACAGATTCACCTTTAATAAACTGCAGAGTTCCCCAACATACGAGTTCAGGAAACAAGGTGGTACACATTACGGGACAGTAAACAGTAACCAGAGTCTCTCTGGACTGCAGTCCAGGGCCGCACTCCGACCCAATTATCGTCACAATTTACGAATAAAAACCATTAGAAATTTGCATAAGGTTACAATTCGTCGAGTCAGCTTCGATTTGAGCCCTCGAACGCATCATTTCAATATGTACATAATTTATGGTGATTTTAACAATTTTCAGATGCGGGAAATTTCCAGTTTTACGGGTGTATTTGGGGGTGTTCGTTTTAGTCATTAACAGTCATATTTTCCAGTAAGATTTATACACAAGGTTCACTGCCATACGGGCCAGACTATGCAATTGAGTTCCGTCAAATTAAATGAGGATTTTCTTTGGGATCTCGCATCGAACAGTTATGTCACATAATTCATCGGGTATTGTAAATATGGAATTTATACGATTTTAGTTTGTAACACGAATAACTTAGCATGTAGCAAGTAAGGTACTTGCCTGGAACATTTTGGGTGATGCCCGACAGTGGCAACGTCACGAACGCACGACGAACGGCGTGATTTGGTTTCATTGCCTCGGCTCGCGATTCGGGTTCGACGTCGGAGTCGCCCGGAGATGGCTTGTGCTTGCTGGAAGCGGAGGGGGTGCTCAGTTGATGGAGGAGGAGTAGTGAAGGGCTCTGTTGGTGGAGGAGGAGGAAGGGAAGAAGGGGGAAAGTCGCAGTCGTCGTCGTCGTCGGAGGGAGTGGAGAGGTGTAGAGATGGCAGTGGGTTTCGGTGTTAGAGAGAGAGAGAAGAGGTTTGAGAGTTGAAGAGGGAGGAATGAGTTGGAGATGAGATTGAGGGAGTGAGGAGACCGCGATGGAGTTGTGGACGAGGTCGCGGGTCGTGGGCAACGGCAAGGCGACGTGGCCGTGAGGGTAGGAGCGAAAAGTGGATCGGAAAAAGAAAGAGACATTGGGGGAGAAGAGGGTACTGTAGCGGGCGTGGGGTATGGCTTAAGGGAAGAACGTGGCTGGGCTAATGAGGATTGGGTCGGGAATTTAAATAAATTCCTTTTTAATTTCTCATGGGCTGAGGAGGGGAGTGGGCCGGGGATTAATTGTTGGAAAATGAAATTCGTGTTGGGCTGTGGTTTAAATAAAAAGGAAATCTAATTTATTTGGTTTATAAATTTGGGTTTGGTCTTAAAGGTTTGGAAAAATCTAACTACTAATCCTAAGCAACCAATTCCCTAAAAAAATACGAAGGAAAAGGAAAAGAGAAACTCGGGGAATTAGGAAAATTTTATTGAAGGAAACGGGGATTTACAGAACCACACAAGACTCTATGACGATCTCGGGTCTACAGACAAACTTGTGCCAGTGTCACCAGAGAACTGCTATCCGACGATAGGTACAATACCATCTAGGAGTTCTCGGCGAGTCCGTCCAGTGTACCCGGTCTCCACTGAGCACCCACATACCTTCTTTGATGTCAAACACCAATGGATATGGGATCATCCATCGCCCATCATATGGGTCAAGAAGCGTATACGCTAGTCTACTCTGGTATATCGATACCCTGTCTCGATGCACTCTCAACTAGGAACATTTGAAGGATGTACTTAATGACTACTCTGTCCTCACTAGTATGATTTGCATCATAGTCATGGTAGTCAAGTACTCATCCTAAGGGCTTTATCAACATGTAACATAGAGACAATCAGAGTACATGTTAAGATAAAGAGCAACCTGATAGCATACTATCATGTCGAGCAAGAAAGTCCTCCCTATATATGTCCAAGCATCCACTACAATACACATCATATTACAGTAATGGCCTCTAGGGCATACATATTACTAACACAAAAGTGGGTTGTAGAGGCGCAATTGCAAAGAATTGTTTAATACACTTTTTAAAGAAATGGTTTTGCAAGTTAATGGTATTTATTTGTAATGTTGTATTATCCTATGAATATATCCCCAAAATTTTATCGTGCTATGTCAAAGATGTGTGTCGTGATGAGGTAGGTCATTACCTCATGAGTTATGTAAAGGTAATACCAGTTTTATGTGGTTTTATCTTGAAACTAAAGTATGTGGTATTTTAATGTAAAAATACAATAAAAATTGCATAAAAGATTATTTTGAGATGAAACTTGTTTTAGAGTGTTCGTTAATGTTTGTTAAACATTATATGATAGTATGGTATTGATTGTTTAAGAAGAATAACCTTTTTAAAGAAAAATCGAATCGGAAGTCGGATCAACTCTGTTTCTGTCGGGTTTTAGAATTGCAAGTTTTTAGAATAGAAGATGAGAGGAGGAGAGAGGAATTACTGGCTTTTGGACGAGATAAGGGAGAGAGGAAACTAAGGAAGGCTTCGAGACGTCGTTTCGCCGCCGGAATCACCTTGGAACGTTGCCGGAACTTCGCCCTTTGCTAACTCAACATGCACACTATAAGGACTTGAGAATTTTTGAGAATTTTTGTGGGAAAATTCTGAATGAGGAGGGGTGAAATATGGTGTGGTATTTATAGGAAAAATTAGGGTTTCGAGGGTTAAAGAATGCATTAAAATTTGTATTAAAAATTGGATTAAAGGGGCATTTTAATTCTCTGGAGAAATGTGCTGAGAAAACAAGCAGTTTAGGAGAAGTGGGGGGAAAAAATTGGGAAGCATTCCTTACGGGGGGCTCGGCGGTGCCGGCTTTTCTCATGATCTCGCTGGTCATTACTGTCGGAGGGGCTTGGGATTTATGCCACATGTCGGGGTCGTTTGGTATACTCTGTGCACATGTTTATTTAATCTGTAACTTATCATTCTACATGTAGTGCACGGGCAAACTCTTGGGCTTCTAAAAGATTAAAAGAAAATTTAATAAAAATAATATGTGGCTGATGGGATTTGAACTCAGGTGCTATGTCTCAGCAGTGCAATATATTACCAGTGAGCTCTAAGCTCATTCTTGCTGTTCAAAAGCAAAAAAAACTTATAACTTGTGCTCAGGCTCAGGTACTCCTGTATTTTTTGAAAAAAAATTCGTACTGAAAGTTTAGGGTTGTTACATTCTACACTCCTTATAAAAATTTCGTCCTCAAAATTTGTAGAAGGAAAGTGTAACCGATTTAGTGATAGAACTATTGATAGTGCATGAAAATATTTAGAAGAACGGAAGAATGAGAAAGGTTTGGTAAGAATGAAAAAAAGAGGTGATGGAATTACCAGGTTACCTTAGTCCACAGTCTCGGCTTCTTCGGCCACTAAAAGGAAAGCCTGACGCCATGGTACATTCCTCCTAGCCGAAGGCACATTCCTCTGTCCTTGGGGCATGTTTCTCTGCCCTTGAGGCATGTTCCTCAGTGCCCATTGGAATTGGCGATTAGGCTGTGCAGGAGGTTGACGTGGAGGTAGAGCTGGAAGTGCAAGACGAGGTGTATGGATAGCTAGCCGCTGCGGATAGTTGATGTGTGTGGGAGCTGAGTTGCGTCTATAAGGACAAGTTCCAATTCCATGATTGGATGCGCCACAAACTAAGCACATGCCTTTTGCGTGCCTACAGTCATTCCACAAGTGTCCATCCCTCTTGCAATAGAATAAAAAATCTGGACTTGGCTGGTTATTGTTATTTTCCGGTCTCTTGGGTTCAACAGTTGGCCTTGAAGAGGCTCTTCCTGCCATCTGAGTGGCAGGGCGCTTCACTCCGATAGATCGAGATCTGCCATTCCTCTTCACTACTGTCTCATATCTTCGGGCAGCCTTCAAAGTCAAATCATGGGTTGGAAAATCCTATGTAGCCAAGGCAGCTTGGATTTCCTGGTCCAACCCTTGCTGAAATTTTCTAGCCCTGATCTCAGCAGTCGGTTTGAGATGGGCTGCAAACCTACTGAGCATGGCAAACTCAGCGTCATAACCATCTACGGACTTAGTCCACATCGAACCCTATTGTAGATAGATAAACTGCTGCTCCATGTCAAATCGGGCAGTCTCTGGGAAGTATTTCGTGTCGAAACGTCCTCCATTCGATCGGTTGGTCAAGACGGTTTTCTTCCGTGTAATATTTCAGAAAATATAAAATAATATATTTCGTGAAAACTAGTCGATTTGCGAAATGGGGATTTTCGTAAAATGGTATAAATATATACCAATATTTGTGAAATAATTGGAGATTAAAATGATTTATTCATTTAAATATATATTTATTGGATATGGCATTTTTTAATAATTAATTATATGCAAGTTTAAAATTAAATTTGATTAGTGCACTATTAATCGCGATTAAGCCAAATCCGTGTTTCTATATTTTTCCATGGTTAGTGCACCATGACATATTGCATGTTGTTTCATTTGTATTTTGTTGATATTTGGCTTTAAAAGAAAAGAAAAGAAAGAGAATTATTGGAGAGAAAGAGGGGGGACAAAAGTCATGATGAGGCATGGGCTTGTGAAAGGGTGAGATTAAGAGAGAGAGTGAGCATAAGAGAGAGAGGATAAGAGAGAGTTAGAGTTGGGGCTGCATTCATTTCCCTCTCCACTTGTTTTCTTCATCTTCTTCATCCTTATACTCCTTCCACCTCCATCTCCATGTTTCATCTCCAAAACCCTGCCAAAACCCTACACCCTCTTCACAAAATATGACCACAACCTCTCTACAAACCCTATGGATGCTTCAAAGTTGGATTTTGAAGACTTTGAGCAACTCAAGAAAATTCTTGAGTTGCCAAATGAGATAATTCCTACACTTCTAGTTTAGTTTTTGAGTTTCCTTGCATCCTATAGTAGTTTAGAGTTAAATTGATTTAGATTAGTGATGTTTGGAAATTCCAAGAGAAGGTTTAGGTGTTTGTGTGAACTTGTGATCAGTAGTGGGTGTGTACTTAACCCTTAGTGGTGTTTTACTGGCCAAGACCTGAGATTAGCACCAAAATAAGAACTTAGAAATTTTCCCGTGTCGGTTTTGTGATGTTTAAAGCCTACAGTGTATCTGGAGCTACCTAGGGTAGTTTCAAGAAAATCAAACAAGTCCATTGACCTAGACAAACGACCGGAAGACTACCACCAAAATACGAACCCAAAACTCCTCCTTCTGGCCGGCGAGATCGGATTTTCTGATGTTGTCGCTGGATTTCTGTTGGGCTATGGTGCTGAGTTTTTGGCTGTAGCTCACTTACCCTGTAACCTATCCTCTGTACTTACTTGTTTAGTCCTAATTGACCTGAGCCAAAATCTGAGAGCATATTGGGTTGGTTTTGGCGATGTTTTCCGATATTGGAATTCTTGGTTTTGATATTAGATATGAGATTTGGTTGTTAGATGTTTTTACGTCAACGACGAGGGTTGTTTGGTTGTTTTTGCATGCGTAGGCTATAGGTTCTAACCTATAGGCAATTCGTGTGCCGTATCAGATTTCGGAATTTATTTTAATAGCATTGCGGTTGTGTATTGATTGTAGGTACCTTCGCATGGATTCCGAGATGACGAAACACATCGACCATTGCTGAACAAGGAGTTATGCAGGTGAGTAGATTTATATCTACGGGAGAAGTCGGGTGGATGGCGTATAGCACCCCCGCAACCATTGATATGTGATTTATAATTTAGAGACAAGATATGCCACGACTTAAGGTTATAGTTAATGGTTTTAGTGAGAAATGATATGATAGAAAGGATATCTCGAATTGATATATATATAGGATATGGTTGGAGAAACTATGTGAGGAACTTATAGATATGGTTAAAAGAGTTAGTAGGCGATGAGATGAGATGATACGAGAGGATATGATTTATATAAGATATGAAACGAGATGTATAAGGATATGACATGAGATCGATGGATATGATAAGTTTGAGATAGATGTGTTATGAGACCGGTAAAATGAGATAAATATATATAAGATTACTTGATCTGAGATATTGAGGTAATGAAAAGAGAATGTGACGTGAGATATTTATATATATAATTATGATAATAATGAGTGATATGCCGTACGAGACTTAGATCCGTACCCTCATTGTTGTATAGGTCGATATAATCCCTATTCTGTTTGTTGTCGCTGTACGATGGTTTACCACACGCGATTTTATACCGGATGATTGATCCATATCCTTGACTAGAGGATGCCGTACGATAGATTATACCGTATGTGATGTTGTGAGGCTGGATGCCGATTGATAGATTCACCGATTCGGATATGTTATAGATATTTAATCCCTGTCACACCGCTTAGTTTAGCCTTTACGTAAATGTTAGATTAGATATGTATACTTTATATCATTGCGCTCACGATTTACTTTCTGTTATGTTCATGATATTCTCATTGCATTATATATACCTGTGCTAGTATACCTGCACAATTATCGATGATGCGTATGTTACACTTACACAGAATTGCCGGCTCACATACTTTCATCATCGATAATTGCTATATCACTTATACATTCAAATTGCTATATCATGCTATTACTCTTAATTGTTTAGTATTATCACATGGCTCGTTTTCATGATATACTGATATGCTCACATCACTATTCTATGCTGCATGATATACTTGCTATGCTCATATTTCTGTTCTATGTTTGTATACATCATGCGTTACGATTATACGCATTGAGATGCTGTTTTCATGAGATTCTGGATTTGAGAACCGTGGTTATATTTCAAAGGAAAGTATGCATTATTGTAAAAAACCTGGTTTCTCTTGATATGATATTTCGAGGCATCCACCATGTGTTTTCTCGGTTCTGAGCTATGAGTATACCCGATTTGAGGAGCGGTAGGCACTGTCTGCGGGTATATGGTGGACCTGATGTGGTGCCCCGGGGTAAGAAGACTCGTATAGTTAGGCGGTGAGCCTGGCAGGGGAGCACTACCTATCGGTGATAATTTGGACCCGGCGATTATCCGGAGGATACCGACCGGAGTCGTGAGATGGATATGGGCCGATCCGGAGTGACGGAGCCCATGGGCCGATCCGGACCGACGGAGCCCGAGATATGAGGATTTACGTGTCGATGCTGAATACGGGTTTCATGATGTTTCGAGTGTCGGTGTTGGACGCTCAGATTTCATGATTTTGATGTGTCGTTGATGGACACACGTTGGTTGATATTCTCATATTTACATGCATATGCTTTCATGATATTTCGAGTGTCGATATTGGACACTCAGGTTCCATAATGTTGTTGTGTCATTGATGGACACATGGATGATATCTACATGCATACAAGCATTGATTACATTGTTGGCATATATGCAGACACGGTCACCTTAGATATCATAGTATTACCTTTATGATATGGTTGACCTAGGAAATCGTTGTTTTATTCGATTTCTATCTGCCGATGTTTTCTACTCACGAGTTAGCAACTCACTCCCATTGTGCCACAGTTCTTGTAGGTTTGACCGTATGGATCAGTAGCGGTATCGCTGGCATACAGCTTACTTTCGGGTGATTTGCTATGGTAGGTGGGACATATTGGATCGTGCCCACTCTTGTATTTATTATTCATGTTGTATTTAGTCACTCCATCAATCAGAAAACTAGTATTTTTATATTTAGTAAGACTTAGAAAGACTTGTGTTTGCGAGACTTAGAGCGATGGGGTATATGTTCGCTATTGGGGGATTTGATGTCTTGATTCTTTACATTATCCTTTTGTGTTGATCTTCGCCGTTGGGCGTAGTATACATATATTTCTGACTTGCGTGGTTGTGATTCCGCTGATTGGCGAAGAGCTAGCTCCTGCTTGGGCATGCCTTAATTGTTATCCAGTATATGTGGTTTTGGATCCGCAGAAGCGTAGGGTATAATAGACATGCGTTCCCTTTCCAAATCAGTCTTGGGAGACATCTCTTTGGAGAGGGTGATTCCGTGATAAGCCGGTAGATTACCGCGCTTAGAATCTTCCATACTGAATCTTTCAGTACAGTGTCGATATACCTGGACTGCGAAAGTCCCAACATCCTCTTGGATCTGTCACGATAGATCCGGATCCCCAGAATGTAAGAGGCATCACCCAGGTCTTTCATGGAGAACCTGTGTGACAAGAATCCTTTGACAGATTGTAGCATAGGAATGTCATTTCCTATCAATAGAATGTCATCCACGTACAAGACGAGGAATACGACACTTCTGGCTACAACTTTACTATATATGCACGGTTCATCTGGATTTTTGATAAAGTCATATTCTTTGACTGTCTCATCAAAACAGATGTTCCAACTCCGCGATGCCTGCTTTAGTCCATAAATGGACTTAAGCAGTTTGCATACTTTCCCGCTGCTCCCACTCTGATTGAAACCCTCTGGCTGATCCATATAGACGCTCTCTTCTAAATTTCCATTTAGAAAAGCCGTCTTTACGTCCATCTGCCAGATTTCATAATCATGGAAGGCAGCAATAGCAAGAAGGACCCGAATGGATTTGAGCATAGCCACTGGAGAAAAAGTTTCGTCATAGTCCAAACCAGGTCTTTGACGAAAATCCTTTGCAACAAGTCTAGCCTTATAGGTTTCCACCTGTCCATCTACACCAATCTTTTTCTTGAAGATCCATTTGCATCCTATGGGTTTTACCCTATCTGGAGCAAAGTCCAAAGTCCATACTTTGTTGGTGTACATGGACTCCATTTCGGTCCGCATTGCATCTAGCCATCGTACCGAGTCGCCGCTCTGGATGGCCTGCTGGAAGTCAGTAGGTTCATCATCATCTATGATGCAATCCTCTCTATCCCCATCTATGAGAAAATCGTAGTATCTCTCAGGCGGATGAGACGGCCTACTACTCCTGCGGAGGGGTGCGGGAATGTCCTGTTCTTCTTGAACTACCGGTTCTACCAAACTTTCAGTATTAGTTTGTGGTTCTGGAATTTCTTCCAGTTCTATTTCGCTCCCACTTGATTCCTTTTCTAAAAACTGATGTTCTAGAAAATGGGCATTACGAGAAACAAATACCTTTTGTTCCTCTGCGTAATAGAATAGATATCCCCTGGAGTGCTTTGGATATCCCACAAAACTACACTTTACTGATCGTGCCTCGAGCTTGTCCACATGCTGCTTTTTAACAAAAGCTGGACATCCCCAAATCTTTATATACTGTAGATGGGGTTTCTTCCCGCTCCACATCTGATATGGAGTGGTAGGCACAGTCTTGGTAGGAACCATGTTCAAAAGATATGCCGCTGATTCTAGCGCATAACCCCAGAAAGATCGCGGTAACTCAGCATTACTCATCATGGATCGTACCATATCCAATAGGGTTCGATTCCGTCTCTCCGATACACCGTTATGCTGTGGAGTGTATGGAGGAGTAAGCTGAGAGAGAATTCCTTTCTCTTTTAGGTAACCTAGGAACTCGGCACTTAAGTATTCTCCACCTCGATCAGATCTCAGTGTCTTAATACTTTTGCCGGTTTGGTTTTCTACTTCATTCTTATACTCTCGGAATTTCTCAAAAGCCTCGGATTTATGTTTCATCAGATAAATGAATCCGTATCTTGAGTAATCATCCGTGAAAGTAATGAAATAGGAAAAACCACCTCTTGCATGTGTAGACATTGGACCGCATACATCGCTGTGTATGAGTCCTAAGAGCTCGCTCGCTCTTACTCCTTGTCCAGTAAATGGAGTCTTTGTCATCTTTCCTTTGAGACAGGATTGACAAGTGTCATAAGTTTGATATTCGAACGAGTCCAAATATCCTTCTCTATGCAACTTAGTCAACCTTCTCTCATTGATGTGACCCAGTCTACAATGCCATAAGAAAGCTTTATTTAAATCTGGAGACTTTCTTTTTAGTGTGTTCTGGACATTGAAAATTTGGAGTTGGTTTAAAACATATATGTCGTTATTTAGAGTACCGGACCCAATCAAACCATGATTAAGGTGGATGTTAACAACATCTCTTACAAACGTGAAATCATAACCTTTATTTGATAACAAGGAAACTGATATGATATTACACGTTAAGCTTGGTACAAAATAACAGTTATGCAAAACCAAAATATGTCCACTCGTCAATCCTAGGTGATAATCCCCGACGGACGCAGCTCCCACGCTAGCTCCGTTAGCAACCTTTAGGGTCATATCACCTTCCTTCAGCACTCTACGGTTTCTCAGTGCCTACAATGAATTGCAAATATGAGATCCTGATCCGGTATCCAATACCCAGGAAGTAGAGTTGATCGACAGACAATTCTCAATTACAAACACACCTGAAGTCGAAGCCACAGCTTGCTTCGGTTCCTGGTTCTTGGCGTTCCATGCCTTGCAATCCTTCTTCCAGTGCCCTTTCCTGTGACAATGGAAGCACTCATCCTGGCCAACTACCGGTACTGCAAACTTTTTCTTTCCCTTCCCTCCCACCTTACTAACACCTCCTCTAGGTTTGGGTGCGGCATTCTTCTTCCTTCCTTTGGCCCTAGCCTTGGACCCGGAAGAAGATGCACCGCCAACAAACATAGCGGGTGTTTCCCTTACTTTCTGCAAGGTGCCCTCTGCACTCCTTAACATGTTCAGGAGTTCCGCAAGTTCAACTTCTTTTCCTTGAAGGTTGAAGTTGAGGATAAACTGGGCGTAGGTGGGAGGAAGGGACTGGAGAATGAGGTCTGTATAGAGCTCATTATCCAAAGTCGTCCCAAGGTCTGCGAGCTCTTCAATATAGCCGATCATCTTTAGGACATGTTCACCTACCGATGACCCGACAGCCAACCTCGCTCGAAACAAGTTCTTAGAGGTCTCGTATCTTGCTATACGAGATTGCTCTCCATAAAGTTCCTTTGTATGGAGAAATATGCCATCTAGGGACATATCCTCGTGCCTCCTCTGATGTTCATTGTTCATTGAGGCAAGCACGATGCACTTGGCTTTCGCGCAATCTAAATCCCAGGTTTTGCGGATTTCCTTATCCGCATTGCTGGATTTGGGACCAGGGACAGCAGGTGCCGTAGCGGTGAGGATGTACCCCAATTTGTCATAGGTCAAAGCCATTTTGACATTCCGCAGCCAATCTTTATAGTTTGGCCCTGTCAGTATATTTTTCTCTAAAAGTAACTTAAGTCCAGTCATTTTCAGGGTCGCTGCAATTAGGAGAGAGAGAAGAAAACTCTTTAGCATGATGCTCTTGCAAGTTTAGAGTGGTTTTTAGTTTATCTAAACTGGATGGCTCCCACTGTTTCTCGAATCCTTCCTCAAACCATAAAAGAAGAATTAGCCAGGACTATTCTCACCGTACAATATTTGCTTAACCGTTCAGCCAGGCCAGTGTCGATACTTCGAGGGAGGTTTTCCAACGCTTTCGCGAAGTTCCTTAATTAAATAACCTCTTTTCTCTGGGGGCGTAACCCCGCTGACACTTTTCTGGACACCTACTAGGTTTATAGCATTGATCGTTAAGTGACGAATATCCTGATAAGTAGCATATACTCACAGTAGGATCGGGATCCAAATATCATCGTATGATAATGTTGAAGGAATCCTACCAACATTCATCAAACTCCAAATGGTATGCATCTCTTTGCAAATTTCAGTTTCTTTAGAAATTCCCGATATATATTTTTGCCCCATGCTCTTATGACCTTGGCGTTAGGTCAAAATGTCATAAGTCACATGTCAAGTTCTACCCATCATTATCTTGTCAATTTGAACCCATCCGTATTTATCCTTGACGTTCGGCCAAAATGATAATACGACTGTCCCAAACTAACTCATCTACCTATGCAACAACTGAATACCCAGTAGCTACCAAACACTATGCCTTGGCGTTAGGTCAAAATACATAGCTTGAATACTACTGAATACCCAGATGAAATGACGGAGGGCTACGAATGGTTTTGGCGAAACCGTGAACGTAGTGAACTTGATATAACCGAAGGAACCTGATAGCTTTTAAAAGGAGTGGTTAAAGCTCCGCATTTAAAAAATATCTGTTTTTAAAATTAACCGAGTGGTTTCTTTTAAATTGTTCCAACGATTTAAACTTTGGTTTTTTTTTCTTTGCATTATAGATAATGCGTCCCATCATTAACCTATCATTGCAGAAAACAACGAAAATACAACGTCCTCTTATGCCATCCGCATTCGCCACGGGGTCCCGTCATCACTCGTTAGGTTACTTAACTAACGACAGAGCGGGGGCTGGGCTAGCGCGGGTGTAAAATATAAGTGACGTCTAAATAGCTATCATATATATAGATATTTTACATTCGTCTGACGCAATGATATACATTCCAGAACACAGATAAACAATATTGGATTTGCAAGCAATCTGTATTTCTTTTGAGCCTGCAAGAAAAGACAGATTACACAGTTGTGATGAATAGCCGTTACCCCACCCTCGACCCCTACGGGTACGGCAAACTACCCGCCCGGCAGTTTGTGTACCCCACCTTGGGTCAGTCCTAGGAGCAAAAACAGTAAAATGAAATAATACAACGGTGGCTACAACCGCAACCTGGATGTGCCCCGCAAAAATAATATTACAACAAATTACATTTACAACAAATGAATTAAACAATAACCCATTGCAAACCCCGGGTATACACCACAACAGTCCAATACAGTTTATATGCACAAACAGATATAACCATTACAGAAATGTGCAACCCCCTGCCAACCGACATACTAGCAGTTAGGGGAGGTTTACGAACACATTTATCAATCACAGATATAATCCAACATGCAAATACTGTACAATTTCGATCGATTAAACATCTTTAATATTGCTCCAAAAACTGCTCTGTAAAACTGAAACCTGAGCAAATATTAAATATCCCAGAAAATCCCAAATTACACAGAGAAGCAGCACAGGAAATTTGAGTTCCTGACTCGGCAACTCGGCGGCGGAAGCGCGGCGGATCGGTGCGATCCGCCGCGGTTCCGCGGCCGCGTTGCCGATTCAGGAGCTCAAATTTCTTGGGTGTTCTTCTGGTATCTTTTCAAGCTCTCTGAACTTACCTGAAAAAATTTTAGACTTCATTTTAAACTCGACAGAAACTTGACAGATTTAGGGTTTTCCGGCTTCGTTTTTCCGTTCGAAATTCGTACAAATTTGCAATAAAGTTATTTATTGTTTAGCGAGGCTCTGATACCACTGTAAGTCGATGTACTACACCCCAGAACTTGTGAGGAGGAGGAAATTTCAAAAACGAACTTGTTTAGTGAACGAACATCGACTAACCGCTTGAATCGAAGCTAAACTATAAATAACCAAACACAAAGGGTTTCTAAAATACTGTGTTTAGGGATTATACCTAATGAACCAACTCCTTCGTCTTTACGAACTCGTTATCCTCCTCGGCCTTCTCTTTGTAGTAGACGATCCACCCGAGAGCAAAACTCCAAGCTTGGCCTCTAAACTTGAGGCAACTAACCTTCTTGGATTGCTAATCAAAGAAGATAGATTGAGATATAGTGATGGTTATGGATTGTTTAGTCTAACTAATCCTAGATCTCAACACATGAGGGTGAGGATTAGTCTTTTGAAGAGAGAGAGCTTGAGGAGAGAGAATGTGTAGATGATAATCATGAATCAGTTATGAGTATCATAATATATATGAAGCATTTTCTAATAAGAAGAAAAGAATAAAGAGTGATGAATAATCATGCTTCATAAAATATCAAGTGGTGATTCATTAGCATGAGTCATTAAGCAATAAATGTGCATTAATGAGATGAATGAATCACCACCATGACTCATATAACTCATTCAATGTATATGACACATAACCCTCCTTAGTCACCATCTTCTAGAAGCTTCTCGTACAATTACGAGAATACCCCTCCAATCCGCAAAAATACGGAAAAACTTTAGACTGAAAAAATCCAATAACCGGATACCAGTAACTGGCTTAAACCAAAGCCGACTGGTAAAAACTGTCCGAAAGTCATACGCGCGTAAACGCACGTATGCGTCCGAACCCTTTGTCGCAAAACCATGCAACCTCTATATCGTTTCGCCTGGAGTAGGAAACTCTCTGTGTGGGACTCTAGAGACTCGACTATTACGCTGGCAGTGGGTTTAACCACAGACCGCAAGCGGCACTAGCTGTACGTAACGGTCCCCAGGTAGTTGTCGATAAGAAGGCCGATGAGGAAACCCATCCGAACTCCTACTGAGTCTGATGTGACAATCTCCATACAGTCCGGTCCGTTCGTCCAAGACTATCGCATATCGGGCCTAGGGGGGCGGCAAGCGTCAGTCCCCTAATAGCGGTATAAGTCGTGTCGGAGCGAAACCCATTACACCCTGAGAAACTACTGGAACCTACCAGCAAATCTCGCTTGCCCTGGCCAGGGACTTTGCGTAATGGCTCTCTGACACAGCGCGATATCTACTCCCAATACCGGGAGGGACGAATCCTTTCTAACCGCCACTGCCTCCAAGTGCTCGGGACTGCACCCAACTGCTACCTGTTTGCACGACTCATTTGAGCCGTGGTAGGGTAGCAATCTAAGAACAGTGGGACACACTCGAGGCGAAGTAGCAGTGTCAAGTCTGCAGACTATGCTGTACTCATGTCACCTGGGAACTGCTCACTGACGACTGGTATCAAACCAACCAACAGTTCCCTGTGAGTCCTGTCCGGTGTACCCGTAACCTAACGAGCACCTGCATACTATCTCCAGTACGACGTACTGACGGCTGTGGGACAGACCATCTCCCCAACTGGGATGAGAAGCGTACACACTAGTCTACTCCGGAGTATCGATGCTCTGACTCGATAATCCAACGACCAGGGACCTGAATAAGGATGTGCTTGTAGACTACCCAGCCCCCACTAGTGTGACTGCCATCACAACGCTGGTAGACAAGCAAGATCCTAAGAGCTCTATCAATACGTACACTCACATATTAAGATAGAAAAACCAAGTAGCATACTACCATGTTTAGCAAGACTGTTATATACATGTGAATATCCCAAGCTTCCATTAAGTAATATACAAACTAGTATGATACAGTAATGGCCTTCTAGGGCATAAACACTAACACCTTGGAACATCGGCAACTTCACGGTCTCCTCAAATCAAAGACGATCCACCCGAAAGCTCCTACGCCAAGCTTAATCTCAAACTTGAGATAACTAGGTTGCTTAAAGTGCTAATCTAAGCTACCTAGGGGATATAGAGTGAGGTTATGGATGTATTAGTCTAGCTAACCCTTGATCTCAACACATGAGAGGTTGGGGTTAGGGTTTGAAGAGAGGGCGAGCTTGAGGAGAGAGAAGGTGAGAATGATAATGAAAAGAATAATGAACTCATACGAATATATCAACCATAACAATAAATCAAATAAATAATATAAATGATTTATCATCATGGTTAGATTCATTCATCTAGTGTGATTCATCATATGACTCACTAACTCATTAATGAATCATTTAATACAAAGCTTGAATCACACAAATGAGTCATTAAGCAATTAATGCTCATGCCACCTTAACCCCTTAGTCACCACTCTTCTAGAACCTTCTCGACAAATTACGAGAACGCCCCTCCAATCCGTGAAAACACGGAAAAACTTTAGACTGTATAAATCCAATAACCCGATACTAGAATCTGGCTTAAACCAAAGCCGCCTAGTAAAAACTGTCCGAAAAGTCGTACGTGCGTAAACACACGTACGCATCCGAACCCTTGTCGTAAAACCGTACGACCTCTATATCGTTTCTCCTGGAGCAGGGAAACTCTCTGTGTGGGACTCTAAAGACTCGATACTACGCTGGCAGTGGGTTTAACCACAGACCGCAAGTGGCACTAGCTGTACGTAACGGTCCCCGGGTAGATGTCGATAAGAAGGCCGATGAGGAAAATCATCTGAACTCCCACTGAGCCTGATGTGACAATCTTCGCACAGTCCGGTCTGTTCGTCTAAGACTATCGCATATCAAGCTTAGGGGGCGACAAGCGTCAGTCCCCTAATAGCTGTATAAGTCATGTCGGAGCGAAGCCCATTACACCCTAAGAAGCTACTGGAACCTACCAGTATATCTCGCTTGCCCTGGCCAGGGACTTTGCGTAATGGCTCTCTGACACAGTGCGAAATCAACTCCCAATACTGGAAGAGACGAATCCTATCTAACTGCCACTGCCTCCAAGTGCTCGGGACTGCACCCAACTGCTACCTGTTTACACGACTCCTTTGAGCCGTGGTAGGGTAGCAATCTAAGAACAGTGGGACACACTCGAGGCGAAGCAGCAGTGTCAAGTCTGCGGACTATGCTGTACTCATGTCATCTGGGAAGTGATAACTGACGATGGGTATAATACCAACCAATCAGTTCCCCTGCGAGTCCTGTCCGGTGTACCAGTAACCTAACGAGCACCTGCATACTATCTCTAGTACGACGTACTGATGGCTGTGGGACAGACCATTTCCCCAACTGGGATGAGAAGCGTACACATTTAGTCTACTCCGGAATATCGATGCCCTATCTCGATAATCCAACGACCAGGGACCTGTATAGGATGTTACTTACAGACTACCCAGCCCCCACTAGTGTGACTGCCATCACGACGCTGGTAATCAAGCAAAGATCCTATGGGCTCTACTAATATGTATAAGTGATACGTTACAAGAAACATATGCACATATTAAAGTAGACACAAACCAAGTAGCATACTACCATTTTTAGCAAGACTGTATATATAACTGTGAATATCCCAAGCTTCCATTAAGTAATATACAATCTAGTATGATACAATAATGGCCCCTAGGGCATATACACTAACAATCTCCCACTTGCACTAGGGCCATGAGCTGGCATATCGTAGACCTATCATCTCGAATAGCCTCTCGAACTGCGTCTGAGGAAGGGCCTTTATGAATAGATCAACAATGTTATTCTCCGTCTCTACTCTCTTCACCTCGATCTCCCGGCGATCTACGATCTCCCTGCTTAGGTGATACCGCCTTAAGATGCGTCTGGATTTCTGATGGGACCTGGGTTCCTTCGCAAAAGCTATAGCGCCGTTGTTGTCACAATACAGAGGTATTGGACCAACACTGGAAGGAACCACCTGAAGTTCTGTGAGGAACTTCTTCATCCAGACAGCTTCTTTTGCGGCATCGCAAGCAGCTATGTACTCTGCTTCCATTGTTGAGTCAGCAACGGTCTCCTGCTTGGAACTATTCCAACAGACCGCCCCTCCATTGAGGGTAAAGACATAACCCGACATGGACTTGGAGTCATCTTTGTCACTTTGGAAGCCAGAGTCGGCAAAGGCCTCCATCTGGAGGTCTTTTCCGCCATACACCAAGAACATCTCCTTAGTCCTTCTCAGGTACTTGAGAATGTTCTTTACTGCTATCCAGTGCTTCTCCCCTGGGTTTGCCTGATACCGGCTTACAACGCTTAGTGCGTATGCTACATCTGGTCTGGTACATAACATCGCATACATTATAGAGCCTACCGCAGAAGCGTAGGGTATAATCGACATGCGATCCCTTTCCAAATCAGTCTTGGGAGACATCTCTTTGGAGAGGGTGATTCCGTGACAAGCCGGTAGGTTACCGCGCTTAGAATCATCCATACTGAATTTTTTCACTATGGTGTCTATGTACCTGGACTGTGAAAGTCCCAACATCCTTTTTGATCTATCACGATAGATCCGGATCCCTAGAATGTAGGTGGCATCACCCAGGTCTTTCATGGAGAATTTATGTGAAAAAAATCTTTTGACTGACTGTAACATAGGAATATCATTTCCTATTAGGAGAATGTCATCCACGTACAAGACGAGAAATACTACAGATCTCCCTACAATCTTACTGTATATGCAAGGTTCATCTGGATTTTTGATAAAGTCAAATTCTTTGACAGCATCATCAAAACAGATGTTCCAACTCCGCGATGCCTGCTTTAGTCCATAAATGGACTTAAGCAGCTTGCATACTTTACCGCTGCTCCCACTCTGAATGAATCCCTCTGGCTGATCCATATAGACGCTCTCTTCCAAATGTCCATTTAGAAAGGCCGTCTTTACGTCCATCTGCCAGATTTCATAATCGTGGAAGGCAGCAATAGCAAGAAAGACCCGAATAGATTTAAGCATAGCCACTGGAGAAAAGGTTTCGTCATAGTCCAAACCAGGCCTTTGACGGAAACCCTTTGCAACAAGTCTAGCCTTATAGCTTTCAACCTGTCTATCTACACCAATCTTCTTTTTGAAGATCCATTTGCATCCTACGGGTTTTACCCCATCTGTAGCAACGTCCAAAGTCCATACCTTGTTAGTGTACATGGACTCCATTTCGGTCCGCATTGCATCCAGCCATTTTACTGAGTCACCGCTCTGAATGGCTTGCTGGAAGCTAGTAGGCTCATCATAGTCAATAGTGCAATCCTCTCTATCCTCGTCTATGAGAAAACCGTAGTATCTCTCGGGCGGATGAGATTGCCTACTACTCCTGCGGAGTGGCGTCGGGATGTCCCTTTCTTCTGAAACCTCTGGTTCTACCATACTTTCAGTAACAGCTTGTGGTTCTGGAATTTCTTCCAGTTCTATTGCGTTCCCACTCTTCTGATTTTCTAAAAATTCAGTTTCTAAGAAGCAGGCATGACGAGAAACAAAAACCTTTTGTTCCTCTGCGTAATAGAAATAATATCCCTTGGAGTTCTTTGGATATCCCACAAACTTGCACTTTACTGAGCGTGCCTCGAGCTTGTCCGCATGCTGCCTTTTTACAAAAGCTGGACATCCCCATGTCTTAAAATGTTTTAAACAGGGTTTCTTCCCACTCCACATTTGATATGGTGTGGTAGGCACAGTCTTGGTAGGAACCTGGTTTAAAAGATATGCAGCTGATTCTAGTGCATATCCCCAGAATGATCGCGGTAACTCAGCGTTACTCATCATGGAACGAACCATATCTAATAGAGTTCGGTTCTGTCTCTCTGATACACCGTTATGTTGTGGGGTGTATGGAGGAGTAAGCTGAGAGAGAATTCCATTCTCTTTTAAGTAACCTAGGAACTCGGCACTTAAGTATTCACCACCTCGATCAGATCTCAGTGTCTTGATACTTTTGCCGGTTTGCTTTTCTACTTCATTCTTGTATTCTTGGAATTTCTCAAAGGCCTCGGATTTATGTTTCATCAAGAAGATATATCCATATCTAGAGAAATCATCCGTAAAAGTAATGAAGTAGGAATAACCACCTCGCGCATGTGTTGACATTGGACCGCACACGTCGCTGTGTACGAGTCCCAAGAGCTCGCTCGCTCTTACTCCGTGTCCAGTAAATGGAGTCTTTATCATCTTTCCTATGAGACAAGATTCACAAGTAGCATAAGATTGATATTCGAACGGATTCAAATATGCTTCTCTATGTAACTTAGTCAACCGTCTCTCATTGATGTGACCTAGTCTACAATATCATAAGAAAGCCTGATTTATTTCCGGAGACTTTCTTTTAAGTGTGTTCTGGACACTGAAAATCTAGAATTGATTTAATACATATATTCCGTTTTCTAATGTACCTGACCCAATCAGATCTTAATTTAGGTGGATGTTAACCACATCTCTTGTAAAAGCAAAATCATATCCTTCCTTAGAAAGTAAGGGTACAGATATGATATTACAAGTCGTACCTGGTACATAAAAACAGTTACGCAGAATCAATATCTGTCCAGTTGTCGGTCCAAGATGATATTCCCCTACGGATTCAGCGTTCATGCTCATTCCGTTAGCAACAGTGAGGGTCATATCACCTATCCCGATAACCCTACGGTTTCTCAATGCCTGTAATGAATTACAGATGTGAGTTCCTGATCCGGTATCCAATACCCAGGAAGTAGGGTTAACCGACATACAGTTTTCTATCATAAACACACCCGAAGTTGAAGCCACAACATGCTTCGTATCCTGGCTACTGGCTTCTAAAGCCCTACAATCACTCTGCCAATGCCCAATCCCATAACAATAGGAATGTCCCTCAATTGGGTGGTCCAGCTTGTCATAGGCAATGGACATCTGGACAGACTTTTGCCAGTCATATAAGTCAGATTCAGTCAAATTATTATCTAGATGTAACCTATGTGTGGTCACAAGGTCGCTGCAATTTAAGAGAGAGAAGAAAATACTATTAGCATGATGCTGTTGCAAGTTTAGAGTGGTTTAATTTATCTAAACAGGATGGCTCCCACTGTTTCTCGAATCCCTCCTCAAACCATAAAAGAAGAATTAGCCAGGACTATTCTTACCGTACAATTCTTGCTTAACCATTCAGCCAGGTCAGTGTCGATACTTCGAGGGAGGTTTTCCAACGCTTTCTCGAAGTTCCTTAATTAAATAACCTCTTTTCTCTGGGGGCGTAACCCCGCTGACACCTTTCTAGGCACCTACTTGGTTTATAACATTGATCGTTAAGTGACGAACCTCCTGATAAGTAGTATATACTCACAGTAGGATCGGGATCCAAAATATCATCGTATGATAATGTTGAAGGAATCCTACCAACATTCATCAAACTCCAAAATGGTATGCTTCACTCTGCAAATTTCAGTTTCTTTAGAAATTCCCGATGTGGATTTTTGCCCCATGCTCTTATGACCTTGACTAAGGGCCAACAAATCATAAGTCACATATCAAGTTCTACCCGTCATTGTCCAGGTTAATTTGAACCCACCCGTACATACTCTTGACTAAGGGCCAACAAAGTAATACGACTGTCCCAAACCAACGCATCTATCTATGCAACAAATGAATACCCCAGCAGCTACTAAACACTATGTCTTGACTAAGGGCCAACAAACATAGCTTGAATACTACTGACCATCCATAAGAAATGACGGAGGGCTACGAATGGTTTTGGCAAAACCATGAACGTAGTGAACTTGATATAATCGAAGGAATCTGATACTTTTTAAAAGGAGTGGCTAAAGCTCCGCAATTAAAAATTCTGCTCTTTTAAAATAACCGAGTGGTTTCTTTTAAATTTGTTCCAACGATTTAAACTTTGGTTTATTTTCTTTGCATTATAATAATGCGTCCCATCATTAACCTATCATTAGTTTGTGCACCCCACCTTGGGTCTATCCTAGGAGCAAAAACAGTAAAAAGAAATAATACAATGGTGGCTACAACCGCAACCTGGATGTGCCCCGCAAAATAATATTACAACTTATTACAATTACATCGAATGAATTAATACAATAACCCATCACAAAACCCGGCTAATCACCACAACAATCCAATACAGTTTATATACACAAACAGTTATATATAATATCAAAGATATGTGCAACCCCCTGCCAACCGACATACTAGCAGTTAGGGGAGGTTTACGAACACATAAAACATTTCACAGATATAATCAAACATGCAAACACCGTATAATTTCGATCGATTAAACACTTTTAATTTTGCTCCAATACTTCTCTGTAAATCTGAAACCTGAGCAAACATTAAAAAATACCAGAAAATCCCAAATATCACAAAGAAGGCACAGAAGAAAACTGGGCTGAATCGGCCCCAACTCGGCGGCGGATCGATGGGATCGGCCGCGGTTCCGCAGCGCTTTGGCCGATTCAGGAGCCAATTTTTCTTGGGTGTTCTTATATTTTCATGTGGGTCATTCTGGAGGTCCCTGAAAAATTTTTGGACCTCATTTAAAATTCGACAGAAACTACAAGATATCGGGGTTTTTCCGGTTTGTTTTTCCGTTCGAAATTCATACAATTTTGCAAGTGTGTTAATTATTGTTTAGCGAGGCTATGATACCACTGTAAGTCGATGTGCAACACCCCACGACTTGCGGGGAGGCGGAAATATGAAAAACGATCTTGTTCTTTGCTTAAACATCGACTAACCGCATGAATCGAAGCTAAACGATAACTAACAACTATCATAGAAGTTCTAAACTACTATGTGAAGTGATTATACCTCAAGAACCGTGTCCTTCGGGTCTTCATCGCTGTCCTCCACTCCTCGTATGCTCCTTGGAACATCGGCAGCTTCACGGCCTCCTCGAATCAAAGACGATCCACCCGAAAGCTCCTACGCCAAGCTTAATCTCAAACTTGAGATAACTAGGTTGCTTAAAGTGCTAATCTAAGCTACCTAGGGGATATAGAGTGAGGTTATGGATGTATTAGTCTAGCTAACCCTTGATCTCAACACATGAGAGGTTAGGGTTAAGGTTTGAAGAGAGAGTGAGCTTGAGGAGAGAGAAGGTGAGAATGATAATGAAAAGAATAATGAACTCATATGAATATATCAACCATAAAAATAAATCAAATAAATAATATAAATGATTTATCATCATGGTTAGATTCATTCATCTAGTGTGATTCATCATATGACTCACTAACTCATTAATGAATCATTTAATACAAGCATGAATCACACAAATAAGTCATTAAGCAATTAATGCTCATGTCACCTTAACCCCTTAATCACCACTCTTCTAGAACCTTCTCGACAAATTACGAGAACGCCCCTCCAATCCGTGAAAACACGAAAAAACTTTAGTCTGTATAAATCCAATAACCCGATACTAGAATCTGGCTTAAACCAAAGCCGGCTAGTAAAAACTGTCCGAAAAGTCGTACGTGCGTAAACACACGTACGCATCCGAACCCTTATCGTAAAACCATACGACCTCTATATCGTTTTGCCTGGAGCAGGGAAACTCTTTGTGTGGGACTCTAAAGACTCAATACTACGCTGGCAGTGGGTTTAACCACAGACCGCAAGCGGCACTAGCTGTACGTAACGGTCCCCAGTAGATGTCGATAAGAAGGCCGATGAGGAAAATCATCCGAACTCCCACTGAGCCTGATGTGACAATCTCCGTACAGTCCGGTCTGTTCGTCTAAGACTATGGCATATCAAGCCTAGGGGGCGGCAAGCGTCAGTCCCCTAATAGCTGTATAAGTCATGTCGGAGCGAAGCCCATTACACCCTGAGAAGCTACTGGAACCTACCAGTATATCTCGCTTGCCCTGGCCAGGGACTTTGCGTAATAACTCTCTGACACAGTGCGAAATCAACTCCCAATACTGGAAGAGACGAATCCTATCTAACTGCCACTGCCTCCAAGTGCTCGGGACTGCACCCAACTGCTACCTGTTTACACGACTCCTTTGAGCCGTGGTAGGGTAGCAATCTAAGAACAGTGGGACACACTCGAGGCGAAGCAGCAGTGTCAAGTCTGGGGACTATGCTGTACTCATGTCATCTGGGAAGTGATAACTGACGATGGGTATAATACCAACCAATCAGTTCCCCTGCGAGTCCTGTCCGGTGTACCAGTAACCTAACGAGCACCTGCAGACTATCTCCAGTACGACGTACTAATGGCTGTGGGACAGACCATTTCTCCAACTGGGATGAGAAGCGTACACATTTAGTCTACTCCGGAATATCGATGCCCTATCTCGATAATCCAACGACCAGGGACCTGTATAGGATGTTGCTTATAGACTACCCAGCCCCCACTAGTGTGACTGCCATCACGACGCTGGTAATCAAGCAAAGATCCTATGGGCTCTACTAATATGTATAAGTGATACGTTACAAGAAACATATGCACATATTAAAGTAGACACAAACCAAGTAGTATACTACCATTTTTAGCAAGTCTGTATATATAACTGTGAATATCCCAAGCTTCCATTAAGTAATATACAATCTAGTATGATACAATAATGGCCCCTAGGGCATATACACTAACACAAGCTTAATCTCAAACTTGAGATAACTAGGTTGCTTAAAGTGCTAATCTAAGCTACCTAGGGGATATAGAGTGAGGTTATGGATGTATTAGTCTAGCTAACCCTTGATCTCAACACATGAGAGGTTAGGGTTAGGGTTTGAAGAGAGAGTGAGCTTGAGGAGAGAGAAGGTGAAGATGATAATGAAATGAGATAATGATATATCATAATATATATGAAGCATAATTTATTTATCCAAAAATGAAATAATAGAATTAACAACCATGCTTCATAAATATCTATGAGTGATTCATCTCCATGAGTCATTAAGCATTTATGATGCATTAATGACATGGATGAATCACAAAAATGAGACACTAATCTCATTTAATGCAATGCCACCTTACCCCCCAAGTCACCACTCTTCTACAAGCTTCCCGACAAATTACGAGAACGCCCCTCCAATCCGTGAAAACACGGAAAAACTTTAGACTGTATAAATCCTATAACCCGATACTAGAAACCGGCTTAAACCAAAGCCGACTAGTAAAAAACTGTCTGAACGTCGTACGTGCGCAAACACACGTATGCGTCCGAACCCTTGTCGTAAAACCATACGACCTCTATATCGTTTCGCCTGGAGCAGGGAAACTCTCTGTGTGGGACTCTAAAGACTTGACACTACGCTGGCAGCGGGTTTAACCACAGACCGCAAGCGGCACTAGCTATACGTAACGGTCCCCAGGTAGATGTCGATAAGAAGGCCGATGAGGAAAACCATCCGAACTCCTACTGAGCCTGATGTGACAATCTCCGTACAGTCCGGTCTGTTCGTCTAAGACTATCGCATATCAAGCCTAGGGGGCGGCAAGCGTCAGTCCCCTAATAGTTGTATAAGTCGTGTCGGAGCGAAGCCCATTACACCCTGAGAAGCTACTGGAACCTACCAGTATATCTCGCTTGCCCTGGCCAGGGACTTTGCGTAATGGCTCTCTGACACAGCGCGATATCAACTCCCAATACCGGGAGAGACGAATCCTATCTAACCGCCACTGCCTCTAAGTGCTCGGGACTGCACCCAACTGCTACCTGTTTGCACGACTCCTTTGAGCCGTGGTAGAGTAGCAATCTAAGAACAGTGGGACACACTCGAGGCGAAGCAGCAGTGTCAAGTCTGCGGACTATGCTGTACTCATGTCACCTGGGAACTGTTAACTGACGATGGGTATAATACCAACCAATCAATTCCCCGGCAAGTCCTGTCCGGTGTACCCGTAACCTAACGAGCACCTGTATACTATCTACAGTACGACGTACTGATGGCTGTGGGACAGACCATCTCCCCAACTGGGATGAGAAGCGTACACACTTAGTCTACTCCGGAATATCGATGCCCTATCTCGATAATCCAATGACCAGGGACCTGTATAGGATGTTGCTTATAGACTACCCAGCCCCTACTAGTGTGACTGCCATCACGACGCCGGTAATCAAGCAAAGATCCTATGGGCTCTACTAATATGTATAAGTGATACGTTATAAGAAACATATGCACATATTAAAGTAGACACAAACCAAGTAGCATACTACCATTTTTAGCAAGACTGTTATATACAACTGTGAATATCCCAAGCTTCCATTAAGTAATATACAACCTAGTATGATACAATAATGGCCCCTAGGGCATATACACTAACAATCTCCCACTTGTACTAGGGCCATGAGCTGGCATATCGTAAACCTATCATCTCGAATAGCCTCTCGAACTGCGTCTGAGGAAGGGCCTTTGTGAATGGATCAGCAATGTTATTCTCCGTCTCTACTCTCTTCACCTCAATCTCCCGGCGATCTACGATCTCCCTGATCAGGTGATACCGCCTTAAGATGTGTCTGGACTTCTGATGGGACCTGGGTTCCTTCGCTAAAACTATAGCGCCGTTGTTGTCGCAATACAGAGGTATTGGACCAACACTGGTAGGAACCACCTGAAGTTCCGTAAGGAACTTCTTCATCCAGACTGCTTCTTTTGCGTCATCGCAAGCAGCTATATACTCCGCTTCCATTGTTGAGTCAGCAACGGTCTCCTGCTTGGAACTCTTCCAACAGACCGCCCCTCCATTGAGGGTAAAGACATAACCCGACATGGATTTGGAGTCATCCTTGTCACTGTGGAAGCCGGAGTCGGCAAAGGCCTCTATCTGGAGGTCTTTTCCGCCATACACCAAGAACATCTCCTTAGTCCTCCTCAGGTACTTGAGAATGTTCTTTACTGCTATCCAGTGCTTCTCCCATGGGTTTGCTTGATACCGGCTTACTACGCTTAATGCGTATGCTACATCTGGTCTGGTACATAACATCGCATACATTATAGAGCCTACCGCAGAAGCGTAGGGTATAATCGACATGCGATCCCTTTCAAAATCAGTCTTGGGAGACATCTCTTTGGAGAGGGTGATTCCGTGACAAGCCGGTAGGTTACCACGCTTAGAATCATCCATACTGAATCTCTTTACTATGGTGTCTATGTACCTGGACTGCGAAAGTCCCAACATCCTCTTTGATCTATCACGATAGATCCGGATCCCCAGAATGTAGGTGGCATCACCCAGGTCTTTCATGGAGAATTTATGTGACAAGAATCTTTTGACTGACTGTAACATAGGAATATCATTTCCTATTAGGAGAATGTCATCCACGTACAAGACGAGGAATACTACAGCTCTCCCTACAATCTTACTGTATATGCATGGTTCATCTGGATTTTTGATAAAGTCAAATTCTTTGACAGCATCATCAAAACAGATGTTCCAACTCCGCGATGCCTGCTTTAGTCCATAAATGGACTTAAGCAGCTTGCATACTTTACCGCTGCTCCCACTCTGAATGAATCACTCTGGCCGATCCATATAGACGCTCTCTTCCAAATTACCATTTAGAAAGGCCGTCTTTACGTCCATCTGCCAGATTTCATAATCGTGGAAGGCAGCAACAGCAAGAAGGACCCGAATAGATTTAAGCATAGCCACTGGAGAAAAGGTTTCGTCATAGTCCAAACCAGGTCTTTGACGAAAACCCTTTGTAACAAGTCTAGCCTTATAGGTTTCAACCTGTCTATCTACACCAATCTTCTTTTTGAAGATCCATTTGCATCCTACGGGTTTTACCCCATCTGGAGCAATGTCCAAAGTCCATACTTTGTTAGTGTACATGGACTCCATTTCGGTCCGCATTGCATCCGGCGATTTTACTGAGTCACCACTCTGAATGGCTTGTTGGAAGCTAGTAGGCTCATCATAGTCAATAGTGCAATCCTCTCTATCCCCGTCTATGAGAAAACCGTAGTATCCTTCGGGCGGATGAGATTGCCTACTACTCCTACGGAGTGGCGTCGGGATGTCCCTTTCTTCTGAAACCTTTGGTTCTACCATACTTTCAGTAACAGCTTGTGGTTCTGGAATTTCTTCCAGTTCTATTTCGCTCCCATTTATTTCCTTTTCTAAAAACTGATGTTCTAGAAAATAGGCATTACGAGAAACAAAAACCTTTTGTTCCTCTGCGTAATAGAATAGATACCCCCTGGAGTTCTTTGGATATCCCACAAACTTACACTGTAATGATCGTGCCTCGAGCTTGTCCGCATGCTGCTTTTTAACAAAAACTGGACATCCCCAAATCTTCAGATACTGAAGATAGGGTTTCTTCCCACTCCACATCTGATATGGTGTGGTAGGCACAGTTTTGGTAGGAACTATGTTCAAAAGATATGCAGCTGATTCTAGTGCATATCCCCAGAATGATCGCGGTAACTCAGCCTTACTCATCATGGAACGAACCATATCCATTAGGGTTCGATTCCTCCTTTCTGATACACCGTTGTGTTGTGGTGTGTATGGAGGAGTAAGCTGAGAGAGAATTCCATTCTCTTTTAAGTAACCCAGGAACTCGGCGCTTAAGTATTCACCACCTCGATCAGATCTCAGTGTCTTGATACTTTTGCCGGTTTGTTTTTCCACTTCATTCTTGTATTCTTGGAATTTCTCAAAGGCCTCGGATTTATGCTTCATTAAGAAGATATATCCATACCTAGAGAAATCATCCGTAAAAGTAATGAAGTAGGAATAACCACCTCACGCATGTATAGACATTGGACCGCACACGTCACTGTGTACGAGTCCCAAGAGCTCGCTTGCTCTTACTCCGTGTCCAGTAAACGGAGTCTTTGTCTTCTTTCCCATGAGACAAGATTCATAAGTAGCATAAGATTGATATTCGAACGGATTCAAATATCCTTCTCCATGTAACTTAGTCAACCTTCTCTCATTGATGTGACCTAGTCTACAATGCCATAAGAAAGCCTGATTTATTTCCGGAGACTTTCTTTTAAGTGTATTCTGGACATTGAAAACCTTAGCTTGACTTAATACGTATATTCCGTTATCTAATGTACCTGACCCAATCAGAACTTGATTTAGGTGGATGTTAACTACATCGCTTACGAATATAAAATCATATCCCTCTCTTGAAAGTGAGGACACTGATATGATATTACAAGTCATACTAGTTATATATAAACAGTTACGTAAAATCAATATATGCCCACTTGTCAAACCTAGACGATATCCTCCCACAGATTCAGCGTTCACTGTCATTCCGTTTGCAACTTTGAGAGACCAATCACCTACCTTTATAACTTTACGGTTTCTCAAAGCATGTAATGAATTACAGATATGAGATCCTGCTCCGGTATCTAATACCCAGGAAGTAGAGTTAATTGACAAACAGTTCTCAATTGCAAACACACTTGAGGTTGAAGCCACAACATACTTCGTATCCTGGTTACTGGCTTCTAAAGCCCTACAATCTTTCTGCCAATGTCCAATCCTATAATAATAGGAACTACCCTCTTCTACTATATTAAGTCCCAAAACTTTTGCCCTTTTCTTTCCTTCTCCTTCCCTAGTTTCCTTCAGGGTAGGAGGCAGAGGCTGTAGAATCAAGTCAGTATTTGACTCGTTTCCCAACGCGGTCTCCAGGTCCTGGAGCTCATCAATACAGCTAGTCATTGTAAGGACGTTGTCCCCTACAGATGACCCGTCAGCCATCCTCGCTTGAATTAATTCGTTCGAGGTTTCATATCTAGTGATATGAGATTGCTCTCCATATAAATCTTTATTATGGAGAAAGATGGAGACTAAGTCCATCTTCTCGTGCTGCTTCTGGTATACACCATCAATTGATGCTAACACGAGGCACTTAGCTTTCGCTTTATCTTTTTCCCTTGTCTGACGGATATCCATATCCGCGACAGTGGAAACTGGACCTGGGACGGCGGGATCTTGAGTAGTAATAGGGTGGTCCAGCTTGTCATAGCCAATGGACATCTGGACAGACCTTTGCCAGTCATATAAGTCAGATTCAGTCAATTTGTTATCTAGATGTAACCTAGGTGTGGTCACAAGGTCGCTGCAATTAAGAGAGGGAGAAGAAAACATTTTAGCATGATGCTGTTGCAAGTTTAGATTGGTTTTAAGTTTATCTAAACAGGATGGCTCCCACTTTTTCTCGAATCTTTCCTCAAACCATAAAAGAAGAATTAGTCAGGACAATTCTCACCGTACAATACTTGCTTAACCGTTCAGCCAGGCCAGTGTCGATACTTCGAGGGAGGTTTTCCAACGCTTTCGCGAAGTTCCTTAATTAAATAACCTCTTTTCGCTGGGGGCGTAACCCCGCTGACACCTTTCTAGGCACCTACTTGGTTTATAGCATTGATCGTTGAGTGACGAATCTCCTGATAAGTAGCTTGTACTCACAGTAGGATTGGGATCCAAAATATCATCGTATGATAATGTTGAAGGAATCCTACCAACATTCATCAAACTCTAAAATGGTATGCATCTCTCTGCAAATTTCAGTTTCTTTAGAAATTCCCAATGTGGATTTTTGCCCCATGCTCTTATGACCTTGGCGTTAGGTCAAAATGGCATAAGTCGCATGTCAAGTTCTACCCATCATTATCCTTGTTAATTTGAACCCATCCGTACATATCCTTGACGTTAGGCCAAAATGATAATACGACTGTCCCAAACTAACACATCTATCTATGTAACAAATGAATACCCAGCAGCTACCAAACACTATGCCTTGGCGTTAGGTCAAAATACATAGCTTGAATACTACTGACCATCCATAAGAAATGACGGAGGGCTACGACCGGTTTTGGCGAAACCGTGAACGTAGTGAACTTGATATAATCGAAGGAACTGGATAGCTTTTTAAAAGGAGTGGTTAAACCTCCGCAATTAAAAATTCTGCTCTTTTAAAATAACCGAGTGGTTTCTTTTAAATTTGCTCCAACGATTTAACTTTGGTTTATTTTCTTTGCATTATAATAATGCGTCCCATCTTTTAACTTATCATTGCAGAAAACAACGAAAATACCGCGTCCTCTTATGCCATCCGCATTCGCCACGGGGTCCCGTCATCACCCGTTAGGTTACTTAACTAACGACAGAGCGGGGGGCTGGGCTAGCGCGGGTGTAAAATATAAGTGACGTCTAATAGCTATCATATATAGATATTGTACATTCGTCAGACGCAATAATAAGCATTCCAGATCACAGATGAACTTTATTGGATTTATTAGCAATCCGCATTTGCTTTGAGCCTGCAATAAAAGATGGATTACACAGTTGTGATGAATAGCCATTACCCCACCCTAGACCCCTACGGGTACGGCAAGCTACCCGGCAAGTACCCGAAGTGAAGCGGTCTTCCTCAACAAAGTGAGTAGGCCACTAAACACTTCAAAGTACCCAGTAGTTTGTGTACCCCGCCTTGGGTCTATTCTAGGAGCAAAAACAGTAAAAAGAAATAATACAACGGTGGCTACAACCGCAACCTGGATGCGCCCCGTAAAAGAATATTACATCATATTACATTTACATCGAATGAATGAATATTAAACCCATCTCAAAACCCCGGCTAATCATCACAACAGTCCAATACAGTTCATATACACAAACAGTAAACATTACAGAAATGTGCAACCCCCTGCCAACCGACATACTAGCAATTAGGGGAGGTTTACGAACACATTAAACATTACAGATAAAGACCCAGTTAGCAAATATCTTAGAACATCGATCGAATACCATATTCCGTGTCTACCCCAAAAGCAAACCAGCACTGAAGTAACATGGGCAGAAACAGTATATACAGGAAGATAAAATACCACAAACAATGAATAACAGTGAAAATACGAGTCAAAACCAAGTTGACTCGGCGGCGGATCCGCGGCAGAAAGCACTGTTTGGCCGCGGATCCGCGACTGTCTTGTCGTTTTGTGCACTCGTATTTTCCCAGAATTCATAAAATTCCCTGCTGTGATTTTTAAGACATATCAAATAATTTTTCAGACGGGTTTAAAATTAACAGAAACTTGGAATTTTCAGGGTTTTGTTTTCGTGTTTTCCGTCGATCGAACTTCTAATTAGTTGCTAACAAGCTAGTAATGGTTTAGTTGGCTCTGATACCACTGTAAGTCCATGTCACGCACCCCACAAACTTGCGGGGAGGCGGAATATATGAAAAACGATTATCAAAGCTTCGTAACACGGACTTGAGCGCATGAATCGTTATCTAAACCATTACTAACTAAAAGCTAGAGGTTTAACTACTCGGATACGAAGTTATACCTCATGTTACTTGTCCTTCGGGTCTTCATCGCTCTCCTCCACTCCTCGTAGGCGTCTTGGAACATCGACACCTCAACGGCCTCCTCGAATCAAAGACGATCCACCCGAAAGCTCCTACGCCAAGCTTAATTTCAAACTTGAGATAACTAGGTTGCTTAAAGTGCTAATCTAAGCTACCTAGGGAATATAGAGTGAGGTTATAGATGTATTAGTCTAGCTAACCCTTGATCTCAACACATGAGAGGTTAGGGTTAGGGTTTGAAGAGAGAGTGAGCTTGAGGAGAGAGAAGGTGAAGATGATAATGAAATGAGATAATGATATATCATAATATATATGAAGCATAATTTATTTATCCAAAAATGAAATAATAGAATTAACAACCATGCTTCATAAATATCTATGAGTGATTCATCTCCATGAGTCATTAAGCATTTATGATGCATTAATGACATGGATGAATCACACAAATGAGTCACTAATCTCATTTAATGCAATGCCACCTTACCCCCCAAGTCACCACTCTTCTAGAAGCTTCCCGACAAATTACGAGAACGCCCCTCCAATCCGTGAAAACACGGAAAATCTTTAGACTGTATAAATCCTATAACCCGATACTAGAAACCGGCTTAAACCAAAGCCGACTAGTAAAAAACTGTCCGAACGTCGTACGTGCGCAAACACACGTATGCGTCCGAACCCTTGTCGTAAAACCATACGACCACTATATCGTTTCGCCTGGAGCAGGGAAACTCTCTGTGTGGGACTCTAAAGACTCGACACTACGCTGGCAGTGGGTTTAACCACAGACCGCAAGCGGCACTAGCTGTACGTAACGGTCCCCAGGTAGATGTCGATAAGAAGGCCGATGAGGAAAACCATCCGAACTCCTACTGAGCCTGATGTGACAATCTCCGTACAGTCCGGTATATTCATCTAAGACTATCGCATATCAAGCCTAGGGGGCGGCAAGCGTCAGTCCCCTAATAGCTGTATAAGTCATGTCGGAGCGAAACCCATTACACCCTGAGAAGCTACTGGAACCTACCAGTATATCTCGCTTGCCCTGGCTAGAGACTTTGCGTAATGGCTCTCTGACACAGCGCGATATCAATTCCCAATACTGGGAGAGACGAATCCTATCTAACCGCCACTGCCTCCAAGTGCTCGGGACTGCACCCAACTGCTACCTGTTTGCACGACTCTTTTGAGCCGTGGTAGGGTAGCAATCTAAGAACAGTGGGACACACTCGAGGCGAAGTAGCAGTATCAAGTCTGCGGACTATGTTGTACTCATGTCACCTGGGAACTGTTAACTGACGATGGGTATAATACCAACCAATCAGTTCCCCGACGAGTCCTGTCCGGTGTACCCATAACCTAACGAGCACCTGTATACTATCTCCAGTACGAAGTACTGATGGCTGTGGGACAGACCATCTCCCCAACTGGGATGAGAAGCATACACACTTAGTCTACTCCGAAATATCGATGCCCTATCTCGATAATCCAACGACCTGGGACCTGTATAGGATGTTGCTTATAGACTACCCAGCCCCCACTAGTGTGACTGCCATCACGACGCTGGTAATCAAGCAAAGATCTTATGGGCTCTACTAATATGTATAAGTGATACGTTACAAGAAACATATGCATATATTAAAGTAGACACAAACCAAGTAGCATACTACCATTTTTAGCAAGACTGTTATATACAACTGTGAATATCCCAAGCTTCCATTAAGTAATATACAACCTAGTATGATACAATAATGGCCCCTAGGGCATATACACTAACACATTCTCTCAGCTTGGACTGAGTGGTCAGTAATACCAGAGAGAACGTGCGAGGTAGGTTAGAGTTCGGACGAGTTTAACCCCATACGCTGGAAGCAGTCATAGAATAGGATGTCCGCCGAGCTTCCTAAGTCAACAAAGATTCTCCTGACTTCATACCGATTTACCCGGGCCATGGTCACTAGGGGATCATTGTACGGGACAGATATTCCATGTAGGTCCTTGTCGGTGAAAGTGATGTGAGCAACCTTCTTGTACATCTTGGAGGGGGAGGACTTAAGGTCATGACCGGCCGGATACGGCGGGTGTCATCGTTGCTTGAAGTCGAGCCAATGGAGACGACCATGATCAGTCCGACCGTCAACTCTCTGGAGGGAGGTTAGTCTCCTTGATCTTTATCTGCTTGATATTTCTCTTGCATGTACTTTGCTAGGTGACCGGAGCGGATCAACTCTTCGATATAATTGCTCAACTGTTTGCAGCTCTTAGTCGGGTGTCCCTATGGCTGATGAAAGGCACAATATGGGCCGCAGAGTCGCTTGCTCGGCCTTTGTATCATCGGCGGGAGCATGAAGAATCTATCGTTCTTTGCCTCCTATACCAACTTAGCCTGAGAGACGTTCAGAGGAGTGTACTTGTGAAACCTCGGAGAATAGGGTTTCAAACGACCGGCCTTCTTCTTCTCTTCTCGGTTCCATTTCTTTCTGTAACAACTCCAATTTTAGTGTACATAAAATTCATTTAAAGTTAATGTATACTTGGAGTATTTGCATTTTCTGTGAGTACTATAAGTATTTGTTTTGCTTTTTAATAGCAAGAAAGAGCTTGTAGCTCACTGGTAAGACCTTGCACTACTGAATCAAAGCACCAGAGTTCAAATCCCATTAGCCACATTATTTTTTATTAGTTTTCTTTTAAATTTTTAGAAGTCCAAGGGTCTACACGTGCATAACTCATAAAAACCAAAAGTCACATATAAAACAAACTGTCCCAGGAGAATAACCAAATGTCGATGGATACGTGGCGACGGAGAACCGGCCCGACTCGGCCGACTAGGGCCGGCAGCGCGGCCGACTCGGCCGGTGGCGCCAGTCCAACCGAGTCAGATCACCGAGTTCTCTTTTGAACTCCTGTGCCTCTTTGCCTTCTTGAAACCCCTGTATACGTTAAAAACCCTGCATTATTACAGAGGATTAAAAATCAAATTAAAACTCTTTTTAATGCAAAAATTAAATGCATTTTTTTCACTCCCTTTCATCTGCCCTAACCCTAATTTTTCCTACAAATACCACTCCAATTCACACCCCATCACCGCAAATCTCTGTCCTAAATTCTTAAGAAAATACTCTAGAACTCCAGTGTACAAATGGAGTTAGCGAAGGGCGAAGCTCCAGCGAACATCCGACGATGACCCTAGGAGCTACCAGTGACGAAACGACGCACCGGAACCTACTTCCACTCCCTCTTCCTCTCCTCTAAACCAAAAACCAATAAGTCCCACCTTTCCTTTCTCTATTCTATTCTTAAAACTAGTATTCCTAAAACCCGACGGAAGCGGAGTTAATCCGACTTCCGATTCGGTTTTCTTTAAAAAGTACAATTTTCATTAAACACAACCATTCTAAACTCGCACATCTTGACTATTAATCATTAACAAAATATCATGAACAAGTTTCATAGAAAAATATTTCATATTGTAATTTTTATCGTACTTTTTCAGTAAAATACCATGTAGTTTAATTTTGACATAAACATCATTACCCTTGCTATACCTTTAGATAGATCACGAGGTAATGACATATCTCCTCTCAACACTCATATGCAACATAGCACGGTACCTTTCGGGAATATAGAATACGGAAATACGAATTTACAATTAAATACCTTTAACTTATATAAAAAAATCATTTTCTACAAGATTACGTATTTTTAAACAAATCTTTGCAAAGCGCCGCTACAACCCATTTAGGGAACCCGTTCGGGATGGTGCGGATTATCGCATATCCTCAGGCTTAGTAGTGCGAGATGCAGACCTGCGCAAGGAGCATTCGGTCTTGAAAGATTTAAAATACAAATATCTTAAGAAAATGTGATTTTTAGATAAATAATAAATTTAATTATTTTATAAATATTTATATATGTATTATCAAAATATCTATTTTTGATATATTATAAATATTTCAACTTTTCTAAATCAAAGAGAATCACTTTACATAAAAATAGCATGCAATTCCATACAAGTTCAATACTTTACAATTAAATACCATGTATTATGAAATTAGGTTTTATTCACTAGAAATATCACAATGATAAAATCTACATCTATGAAAACTTCAAAGATGATAATAAAATACTTGAGGTGTATTTTGAAAACTATACATATTATTTTTACATAAAACCCCCTCAAGTTTTATAAATTACAATAAGGACCCTAGTAAATATAAGTTTAAGCGGGACCAGTCTCTTGAGCCTCAGGGAGATTGAGATATGGGTGCTTGCCTATTTAAGGTAGACAACTTAGCAAACGGTGCTATCAATATGGTAATCGTCTTTGAAAAAGACACCCATGTGCAGCGGTTACCGATAACACCAAAGCCTAATTCAGAACTTCAATTTCTTTTCTAATTGTCTTGACTCAGACTGAATCTCATTATAAATAATCTGACTTGAATATGATTCAAGTACAAGCTACAACTCAATATGAATTCATGAATACATATATTCAATCTATTCAATCTGTATTGACCGAACCGAACCATGGATATACTTCCATTTACATGATTCTCCAGTTACATTCATTTACTGATATCATGGTTTCGACAAGTCATCCATCTGTACAATATATAATACAGGACATTATAATTTACAATACATTACAACAATACAATAAAGACATCGCGGGGTTTTAAGGGATAGATTGATACGAAAAGTGTTAGAAATGGCATGAGACTGCAAGATTTAAGACACCTAACCTGAATTCATTTGCTGTTGTACTGTAGCATAAACGGTTCCTTGTACTCCATTTGCCTTTAGTCTCTGGCATATAGAGACTTCTCTCGTATACACTGGTATCTTTCTGTACCAAGCCACAAACAACAGCGGTAACCATATAATACAATTTTAAAAGTTATACTCTCTCACTCTGTCTATTCTACTTCTCCCTTATCTTTGGGACTTACCGAGCGATTTGTTCACTGACGACATTTTCTTTCTTTTTCTTTGAATGTCGTCAGGTGATTCGGACCTTCTAGAGATCGAGCCTAGCACTGAAGACTTGGACCAGTTTATTGAAAATCCCGAGCGGTACTTACACTTGTACATTTTATTTACATTCATTACTTTCCATTTCTGTTATGCCACTGTTTAGGCATTGCTTTCATTCAGATGTATTTACTTTTCCATGTATTGTAAAAAGGAATGTTAATAAATAAAATTGATATTCATTACATTTGTCTCTTGTGTATATTCCTTTCATATTGCTTAGTTACACTTAGAGTATTTACTTCTGAGTAAATACGTAGCGGCCTCTCGCGTCCCTTTCGTCGTACACCAGGAAGCGAGACGTGACAGGTTTTATTGGTGGCCCATGCAGGTCAGAGCTGTATGGAACACTACCATGCAGTTCTGTTCTGCGTGAACAACCTAAGGAATATAACACATGAACCAGCAACTGAAAACATTCTTTACAATTCATACTCCTTGAATCTTACAATTTCATATACTTTGAATCTGTCATAACCTAAATTTTTCATTCAAGATTATGGATTTCCCAAACAACACCAGCACCAACTTCAACAACTCTCCACCTCCCCTACTGATTACACCTGCCATCCCTGCTCCGATCAACGAGCAGATGGTTCTACTCGAGGCAATCCATAGCCTCCTAGAAGGAGAGCAGTAGCAGACTGCCCTTTTAATGAACCGACCCGAGGTAGAAGCACCTGGGGTGAGCAATTCAGGGCTTTGCACCCCTAAACGGTTCTCAGGAAAGGAGAGCCCTCTAGAAGCTGAGGAATGGGCTCAGAGCATCGAGGACGATCTGGCAGCGGCACAAGTGCCAGAGATAGCTTGGGTCCGAATTGCGAAACTGCAGCTCACGGACAATGCACAGGTCTGGTAGAAAACGGAAGAAAGCCATCTTAATCAACCCATCGAATGGAAGACTTTCCGCGACATGTTCGACACAAAGTACTTCCCTGAGACTGCCAGGTTCGATATGGAACAGCAGTTCATCCATCTGCAACAAGGTTCAATGTGGACCAAGTCAGTAGATGAATATGACGCTGAGTTCACCATGCTCAGTCGGTAAGATATGTCTCAATAATTCGATTTCTCAATATATCACATCCTACACAGCTAACACAATACTTTAACAGATTTGCGACACACCTGATACCGACGGATAAGATCAGAGCCTGTAGATTTCAACAAGGTTTGGATTCGGAAATCCAGGCTACACTGGCCACAGGAGATTTTCCGACTCATGAATCGGCTCTGAAAGCTACCCGTCGTTATAAGGCAGTGGTGAAGATGAGAGGAAGATCTCAATCTGCTAGAGTTAAGCGCCCTGCCAACCAGATGGCAGGAGGAACCTCATCAAGCCCACCTTTTATGCCAAGGAGACCGGGAGTACCGAACAACAGGCCCAGCCCAGCCTTTTGTAACTACTGTAAGAGAGATGGGCATCTGATGAAAGACTGCCGGCGTGCAAAATGCCTTTAGTTAGTCTGCGGCTCAGCTACTCACGATATTGTGTCTTGTCCTCGTAGACAAAACTCATATGCTGCATCCAGGCCAGTAGTCACTTACCCACGGCGCCCAGCTATCCAACCACCTGCTCCAAGACTCGCTCTCCCTGCTCCACCACCTAGAGGACCACCGACTGCACCTCCTCCTCGTCAGTTCCATCAAGCTCAAAGAAACGTTCCGAGGATTGCTCCTCCGGTTAGGAGGAATGTACCACGGTGACAGGCTTTCACGATGACCGTGGAAGAAGCTGAGGCCACTGGCCAAGTCATCACTGGTAACCCTTTCTCCTCGATCTTTTCTTTCAGTCTTAAACCTACCTACATATTTTTTCTATACCTAAAACATATCCCACATACCTTAGGTACAATCTTAGTAGCCTCACTTCCTGCTCTAGCACTCTTAAATACTAGAGCATCTTACTACTTTATGTCGCAACGGTTCGTTCGAACTCATGCGATTCCAGTCACACCGCTTGTATCCAGTTGGAATGTCAGTTCAGGAAACGGTGTTCTAAAGGCAACAATGGGATACAGCTTATGTCCAGTAGTCGTCTGCAACAGAGAATTCTATGCTGACTTCAAGGTACTGGACATACCGAACTTCGATGTGGTTCTAGGTATGGATTGGCTCGGAACCTTCTATGTTACCATCGACTTTCGTCAAAGGAAGGTAGTATTCGAGATTCTAGACCATCCGGTCTTCTATTTCAAAAGTGAAGACCGTACCCTGGAGCCAAGTACCTACAAGGCGAAACCAAAGAAGGCAGTAATTGCAGCAACTCAAGCAGAGGAAGGATCAAAGCCAGAAGTAGTTCGAGAGATCGACGATGTATTTCCTGACGATATATCAGGTTTGCCTCCCGATCGAGCTCTTGAATTCAGCATTGATTTAGTACCAGGAGCACAACCGGTGATCAAAGCACCTTATCGATTAAGTCCGGAAGGTTTGAAGGAAGTCCGAACTCAGTTGGACGAATTATTGGCGAAAGGATGGATTTGCCCCGCACTTCAAGTTGAGGATCTCCTGTACTGCTTGTGAAGAAAAATGAAGGTTCATACAAAATATGCATTGATTATAGAGTCTTGAATGAAGTAACGATAAAGAAAAATTATCCGCTACAGCGCATCGACGATTTATTCGATTAGCTAAGTGCATCTTGTGTTTTCTCTAAACTAGATCTCCGTTCAGGTTATCATCAGGTGAATGTTAAGGAATCTGATATCTACAAAACGGCATTCAGAACCCATTATGGACATTATGAATTTCTTGTGATGCCATTTGGAGTGACCAACGCACTAGCAATATTCATGAACCTGATGAATCAAGTTTTCCGGGAGTACTTAGACAGGTTTGTTGTCATCTTCATCGACGACATCCTGGTGTATTCTAAGAGTCGGAAAGAGCATGCCGAGCACCTACGAATTGTCTTGGAAACTCTACGACAACATCAACTCTATGGCAAGTACAGCAAGTGCGAGTTTTGGCTAGATCAAGTTGGTTTTCTTGGACATATCGTATCAGGCGAAGGAATCTCTGTGGATCCAGCGAAAGTTTCAGCAGTAAGCGAATGGCCGACACTAAAGTCAGTGAAGGACATTCGGAGTTTCTTGGGTCTAGCTGGATATTACAGAAGGTTCATTGAAGGTTTTTCAAAGATAGCAACACCCCTGACCAAGCTCACACGTAAAGATGAAGAATTCGTGTAGTCAGAAGCATGCGAATAGGCTTTCGTAAAATTCAAGTCAAGGTTGACATCAGCGCCTATTCTCGTTAAACCGGACCAATATGGAGGTTTCGAAGTGCATTGTGATGCATCCGGTAAGAGATTACGATGTGTTCTACATCAGCACGGTAAGGTTGTGGCTTATGCTTTAAGACAGCTGAAAATTCATGAACACAATTATCCGACGCATGATTTGGAATTGGCAGCCGTTATCTTTGCTCTTAAGATTTGGTGCCATTATCTTCTTGGTGAACGAGTTAACATATACACAGATCATAAGAGTCTGAAATATGTGTTTACTCAGAAAGAACATAATATGCGGCAGAGAAGATGGTTAGAACTCATGGCGGATTTCGACATCAACCTGCAATATCACCCAAGGAAGGTGAATGTAGTACCTGATTCCCTTTTTCGCCAACCATTATCGATGAATCTTACCTCTCAGAGGAAGCTTCAACAAGATTTACATTTGATGGAGATTGAAGTAGTCATGCCAGGTAATGCTTCAAGTTTGATGAATTTACAAGTTCAATCTATCATTGCCAATCAGATCAAAGCAGCTCAAGCAAGTGATGCTAAGTTGCAAAAGATCAGAGAACAAGTAGAGAATGGACTCAGAACAGACTTCATCATCCATGAAGACGGATCTTTGAGATACGGCAACAGATTGTGCGTACCAAAAGGTTTTGTTTGGGAAGAGTTAATGAAAGAAACTCACAACTCTCCCTACTAAGTACACCCTGGAGGTACAAAGATGTACAAAGATCTACGTCAAAATTACTGGTGGCATGGAATGAAGCGTGAAGTAGCCATAAGTGTCGCTAAATGCTTGGTATGTTAGCAAGTAAAAGCTGAACATCACAGGACAGCTGGATTACTTCAACCGTTACCTATTCCAGAATGGAAGTGGCAACACATCACAATGGATTTTGTGATTGCACTTCCTCGCAGCACAAAGGGTAACGACGCGGTATGGGTTATTGTGGATCGACTCACAAAGTTGGCTCACTTCATCCCATTTCGAGTTGGCCAATCAATTGAGACATTAGTAAAGAAGTACATGGAGGTAAGAATCTACTTAAGATTTAAACTCTTCAAATATGTACTATCTCTGATACCCATGAACTCATACAGGAAATTGTGAGACTTCATGGAGTACTGGTCTGCATTATCTCCGATCGTGACACCAGGTTCCGATCACAATTTTGGCAGAGTCTGCAAGCAAGCTTGGGAACAAGTCTGAACTTCAGTACGGCTTATCATCTACAAACTGATGGTCAGTCTGAGCGAACTATTCAGATCTTGGAGGATATGCTCAGAGCGTGTATGTTAGATTCGGAGGATTGTGGGAAGATCACCTACATCTTGTGGAGTTTTCCTACAACAACAGCTACCAAGCAAGCATTGGAATGGCACCTTTTGCAGTGCTCTATGGAAGGAAGTGTCGATCGCCATTAAGTTGGAACGACATCGGAGATAGAGAACTTCTTGGACCTGGGATGATAGTAGCAACTGTTGATATGGTTCGTACTATCAGAGAAAGAATGCGCATAGCCCAAGATCGACAGAAACACCGGGCTGATGCAAAACGACATCGCTTGGAGTTCCAGCAGGGAGATCACATATTCTTAAAGATATCTCCAAACCGTGGAGCAATTTGATTTGGAAGACGGGGTAAGATAAGTTCGAGATATATTGAACCGTTCAACATACTCGAACGAGTCAGTGAAATGGCATACCGCTTGGCACTTCCACCGTCATTGGAAAGAGTGCACAATGTGTTCTACATATCCCAACTCAGAAGGTATGTGAGTGACCCCAGCCACATTCTTGATCATTCCGAGCTCACTGTACAGCCCGACTTATCTTGTGAGCAACAACCTGTGAAGATCCTGGACAGGAAAGTAAAGTCATTTCGGAACAAGGAAGTCAACTTGGTTCGAGTGATGTGGAGAAAAGACACTCCAGGAGAATCGACATGGGAAAGGGAAGATGAAATGCGTGCAAGATATCCTCACTTATTTGTAATCTAGTTCTTAAAATAAAATTGTAAATTTCGAGGACGAAATTTTTGTACGGAGGGTAGACTGTAACAACTCCAATTTTAGTGTACATAAAATTCATTTAAAGTTAATGTATACTTGGAGTATTTGCATTTCCTGTGAGTACTATAAGTATTTATTTTGCTTTTAATAGCAAGAAAGCGCTTGTAGCTCACTGGTAAGATCTTGCACTGCTGAATCAAAGCACCAGAGTTCAAATCCTATTAGCTACATTATTTTGTATTAGTTTTCTTTTAAATTTTTAGAAGTCCAAGGGTCTACACGTTCATAACTCGTAAAAACCAAAAGTCGCATATAAAACAAAATGTACCAGGAGAATAACCAAACGTCGATGGACACGTAGCGGCGAAGAACCGGCCCGACTCGGCCGGCGCGCCGGTCCAACCGAGTCGGATTGCCGAGTTCTCTTCTGAACTCCTGTGCCTCATTGCCTTCTTGAAACCCCTATATACTTTAAAAAACCTGCATTATTACAGAGAATTAAAAATCAAATTAAAACTCTGTTTAATGCAAAAATTAAATACATTTTTTCACACCCTTTCATCTACCCTAACCCTAGTTTTTCCTATAAATACCACTCCAATTCACACACACCCTCACCCCAAATCTCTATCCAAAACTCTCAAGAAAATCCTCTAGAACTCTAGTGTACAAGTGGAGTTAGCGAAGGACGAAACTCCGGCGAACTTCCGACGACGACCCTAGGAGTTACCGGCGACGAAATGACGCATCGGAACCTACTTCCACTCCCTCTTCCTCTCTTCTAAACCAAAAGCTAGTAAGTCCCACCTTTCCCTTCTCTATTCTATTCTTAAAACTAGTATTCCTAAAACCCGACGGAAGTGGAGTTAATCCGACTTCCGATTCGGTTTTCTTTAAAAGTACAATTTTTATTAAACACAACCATTCCAAACTCTCACATCTTGACTATTAATCATTACCAAAATATCAAGAACAAGTTTCATAGCAAAATATTTCATATTATAATTTTTATCGTACTTTTTCAGTAAAATACCATGTAGTTTAATTTTGACATAAACATCATTACCCTTGCTATACCTTTAGATAGATCACGAGGTAATGACCTAACTTCTCACAACACTCATATTCAACATAGCACGATACCTTTCGGGAACATAGTGTTGGAGATAGTGCCCTCAAAGTCAATTATTGGATCGCAGGTACGTGATTGCAATGATTGAGGCAGGACCTATACCGATATGACAGTCTTGCTTGAGATGATAGTATGCTATCTGGTTTGTCTTTATCATCATATACATGCTTTAGTTCACTATTGCATGATGATAGAGCCCATAGGATTCTTGCTTGACTACCAGCAGTACGATGGCGATCATATACGTGGGATCTGGGGTCTGTAAGCACATCCTTAAAGTGTCCCTAGTCGTGGGAGTTTTGAGACAGGGCATCGAGACTCCAGAGTAGACTAGTGTATATAGTCGAGACCCCGATGAGGGGCGGTGGCCGGTCTCACAAGCCACTGGTGTCAGTTGGATCACCTAAGATGTATACAGGTGCTCATTGGGTTATGAGTACACCGGACAGGACTCGCCGGGAACATGCTAGTTAGTATTATACATATCGTCAGATAGCAGTTCCCTGGTGACATGTGTACAGGTTAGTTCATCGACCTGAGATCGTCATTTGTCTCGTGTGAGTTCCCACTGTGCTTAGATTACTACCCTACCACGCTCAAAGGAGTTGTGCAAACAGGTTTTAGTTGGGTACAGTCCCGAGCCACATGGAGGCAAGTGAGCGGATCGGCAGAGGATTCATCTCTCCCGGTATTGGGGGTGAGATCGCGCTGTGTCTAGGAGAGCCATTACACAAAGCCATCGGCCGAGGCAGGAGATTTACTGGTAGGTACTCCAGTAGTATCTCAGGGTTTTCTGGGCCACTCTCTGACACGACTTATACCGCTAATGGCGGTCTGACGTTACCAGCCCCCTAAGCAGATATGCGATACTCATAGACGAACGGACCGGACTGTATGCATATTGTCACTGTTAGGCTCAGTAGGGTTTATGAGATGAGTTCGCTCGTCAGCTTCCCTTCCAATCAATACATAGGCAACCGTCACGTACAGCTCGTACCTCTGACGTGCTAGAGGTTATACCCAGTGCCAGTGTGTTGATCCCCACAGACACTTTCCTAAGTTCGGGCGAAACGTTGTAGAGGCCGTATGGTTTTATGGCAAGGTTCGGAAAATGCACGTGCGTTTTCTCACGTGTCATTTTTCGGGAAGATAATACTGGTCGGTTTTTGTTTAAGCCGGATCCGAGTATTATACTGATATCTTTGTCTCAGATGTATTTGTATTCGGTCGTAATACAAATACGGGTATGTTTATACCATTACGGGGTTATCCTGAAATTCGTTTCAGGATCGCTTTTGGAAGTTGCCAGTTTCCAGTTTTCTATCAGCCGTATTTAACATTCGGTTAAATGCGGATTTATCTTTTCTTGAGAAGAGTGTGGAAGCTTCTAGATGGTGACTACGATGATGAGGTGGCATGTGACTCAGTTGTTCATTAATGGTGCATTTAATGAAAGGGTGACTAAGGTTAATGAGTCATTCTTTACATTAATGTGTTCACACTAGGTGTTTAAGTGAGTCATTGTTATGATAAGTATTGTGCTTGTTATGATCACCTCCCCCTCTCCTACACTCACCTCCCTCCCTTCTATATAGTAGCCAGCCTCCCCCCTCTCATGGATCATGGTTGTGTTTTGGAAAAATATTATGATAGCTTCACTTCATTTCATATAGCTCATTTTTCCATCACCCGATTCCAAAAAGGCAACTTCATTAACCGTTCGTCCATAGCCTTAGACGTAACGAGACAAAGTGTTCTACTCATTCTCTACTTCATATTGGTCGTCTCTTTTAGCAAACTTGACGACCGAGTTGCCTCGGTTCAGAGGCGGGAGCCCGTTTAAAGATCCGTCGACGTGGTGTCACCTGGACGACGAGACTGGAGATTCAGGAGATCGGAGCAGCCGCAACAAAGTGTGGGATGATGGTTGAAGACCGAAGGACTCGGATCGTTCGGTATAACTCTTCTACCCACTTTGTAGTTTGTTAGTTTAGCTTTAATGGCAGATCCGGGTTATAGTACGCGATAGCGCCAGTTGTAAAAAGTTTTCGTTCCACATTTGGCGTCTGTTAGATGGCCGGGGCGCTGCCGTGGACCTACAGTGGTATCAGAGCCTCACCATTAAGCTATACTAACTTATGCTAACGCGTTTAAAATATCGATCGAACGGATTTTCGAAAACCGCAAATTCCAAGTTCTGGTTTTCTGTTAATTTTAAACAGTGTCTAAAAATTATTTTGCATACAGCAGAAATCAAAGCAGGGATTTTTAAGCATACGGAGAAATTTTGAGCACGTGATCCCACGTGACCGCCGCGGATCCGCGGTCAAACCTAGGGTTTGACCGCGGAATCGCGGCAGTACTGTGGGAATAGTGCATCAAAATTCTTCTGTAGGCTTTCCTTGGGAAATTGTGGTTTTTGGTACTGTTCTTTTGGGCCCAGCTTTTGTTACTGTACAGCAGATGTACGTGGGGCCCACTTCGGGAAATTTTGTCGATCGAAATTTTAAACTTGTTAGTATGCAATACTTACTTTATATCTCCGACCGGGAATATCATTTGATCGGTAAACCGCGTCTAATTGCTATAGTTCTTTTAGACGGGTTTGCGAACGTGACATTCGCGTTAATGTTCTGTGTTGTGCTGTGATGTTGCGGATATGTCATGGTGGATAGCAGGGTGCAATGATAGTGCGGTTTGGATTTATTTGTACATTTGATATTGCAGGGCGAGCGTCCAACATGTGGACTGCCGTTACTGCCTGTTGTATAATATTCTTTTGGGGCACGACCGGGTTGAGGTCGATGTACCCGTTGTACATATTTTTATTTCTGTACTAGGTTTATCCCGCGAAGGAGTGCACGGATAGCCGGGTTCTGGAGGGCAACGGGTCCGTATCTCATGGTTTTGAGAGGCAGAGGGACCTCACTCTAGAATTGGCAGACTATTTGCCGCACTCGTAGGGGGTATAGGTTGACCCAAGGAGGGGTGCTCAATTTACCGGATTCCGTGAAGTGCCGGGTGTTCCATTCACTATGTTGTGGGGGACTACCTCGCTTCAGGTTTTGGCGGGTAACTTGCCGCACCCGTAGGGGTCTAGGTTTCATTGCACAGGCTATCCACACGACCAGGGGAACGTCGGGTTTCAGCAGCGGCTCTGTGAAACCCGGGGATCCCAGATTATCTGTATTGTTCTGTGATACTTATTACTTTTCTGTAATGTTGCATATTATCATGCCTGGAGCGATTATTGTATATTGGTATATATACTATTAGATGTTGTATATGTTTTACACCCGCGCTAGTCCAGCCCCCGCTCTGTCATTAGTTAAGTAACCTAACGGGTGATGACGGGACCCAGTGGCGAATGCGGATGGCATATACGTACATTTTATTTTTTGTTCTTTTCTGGTGTGATTGATTGATGGAACTGCGTTGATTCTGATCAATGCAAAGGATAAAACAAACCTATATTTGATGTTGTTGGAACAAATTTTAAAAAGTGTTATTACAAAGATGTTTCCTTTTGTTTTGCATAATGATATTCAGTTTAGAATATCCCGCACCTCATTCGATGAGGCAAGGGCCGAGATCCCTTCACCGGGAGTGACCCCTTGGGCAGAAGTTTACATCAGGGTAATAACTTTACTATAGTCGATTACAAGTTGCTTTGTATAGCGGTATTCAGTTGGAATATCCTGCACCTCATTCCACGAGGAAGGAGCCGAGATCCCTTCACCGGGAGTGACCTCTTTAGCAAAGGTTTTTCGCCACTATATTTTTATAAAAAGCCATCAGGTTCCTTCAACGAGATCAAATTCATTACGTTAAAGGTTTTTCGCCGAAAACCAGCCGTAGCCCTCCGTCATTTCTTTTGGGTATTCAGTAGTATTCAAGCTATGCATTTGACCAACGCCAGGGCATAGTGTTTGGTAGCTGCTGGGGTATTTCATTTGTTGCATAGATAGATGAGTTGGTTTGGGACAGTCGTTTTGCCATTTGGCCAACGTCAGGGGCATGTGCGGGTGGGTTCAAATTAACATGGACAATGACGGGTAGAACTTGGCATGTGACTTATGACATTTTGACCAACGCCAAGGTTATAAGAGCATGGGGCAAAAATCACATCGGGAGTTTCAAACATACAGCAAACTTGCCAGGCATGCGCATACCTTCTGGACTGTGATAACTTGAGTGGCTTCCATCAAGTTATCATGCAATGATAGTTGGATCCCGATTCTCACTGATGAGTTGGTTTACTCCTTGGGTGATCCCGACTAATTCTTCTTTCAGGTTTGGAGGAGAATTTGAGATTACAGTGGGAGGTTTCCTGATTTGATAAAGTAATAACCATTCTGATCTAGGTTAGAGTGCACGCAGAGTGTTTCTTTCTCTCTCTCTCTCTTTGGTAGCGACCTTTGACCGACCCTAGACTATGACTCAATGACCAAGTAGACCGAACCTTCTTAAAATACTGGCTTTTGGATTGTCTGAGTTGCATAAGTCATTGCCGCTCCTTCTTTTACCCTTTGTATTTCTCAGAACACCCCGTATTACTACGGACATCCACTTCCATTGGATAGATCTATCGTATGGTTATATACGAACTTGAAGGGACTTCTTTGAGGATGGATCCAGGTTTAGGAGAAATAGAATTAGTTTATTCAGTTGTCTTTTGTCATCACATTCTCTCAGGTTGCGAGGGCTCCTTAGTTTAGGAGAGTACACCTATTACGCTTATTGGATAGTCTTATTCCAAACCATGGGCTGGTGCCGAAAGGTAGGGAATGAAGAAAACCAATTATCCTAAGTAGGGTGTACAGAAGGTAATAACTAAAGACAAAATAAAGGGATTAGAAAGAGAGCAAAGTAAATTGCGACTGTTATCACTCACGACCAAACCGCGTAGTTCATCGCCACTCCTATTTCACCTTTGATTTTCTCCCAGTTCGGGAGAAATAGAAAAAGATATTATTCAGTTGTCTTTTATCATCACCTTCTCTCAAGTTGCAAGTACTCCTAGGATTGGGAGGGTACACCTGTTATGCTTACTGGATAGTCTTCTTCCAAACCATAGGCTGGTGCAAAACGGTAGGGAAGGAAGAAAACCACTTAGCCTAACGATGGTGTACAGAAGGAAATGAATAAAGACAAATAAAGGGATTTGGAGAGATGGCAAAGATATATACGGTTGAAGTCATGAATTGGATTATGGAAGAGGCATTACTAGGAATACCAGGATACCCCTACGAGACATTTTAATGTTTCAGTTTCACTGCGCATTGTTAAAAGAAAACTGTTTTCCCGATTAGATACTTGGTCCAGGGTATGTATTTACCAGGTTTCATTCTCATATCTGTATGGTTTTTACAGATGATGAGTGGGAGTAAGTTATTGAAAATTAGGTGATCATCCTCATTATATCGGAATTCGTTATAATTGGTGATATTTGAGGAAATCGCCTGGGTACAGTTTTTAACCTCTGATGCACAGGTTGTTGAGTTATTTAAAACTCAGCGGACTTGTACAGAGTATTGCATGTTGTCCAGTGTCCGTCAGGATAAAGGGGTAGGTCCTCGTACTATGTTCTGTTTACTTGTAACTTCTCTAGTTTTTAGACAAGTGTTTCGTAGAAATACAATGTCTAAGTTATGAGAAGTTATGGGTATAAGAATAAAGTAGAGAACCAGATATCGCAAGTATCGGAATTCTTCAAAGAGATCGAAGATGTAGATTTTTGTGATTGGTATTCAGTTGATAGTAATAGTTTTGAGAAACTCGTTTCTCTTTCAGGTTACTCATAATTGGATGGATTCCTAAGTTGAGTAATGCTGAGTAGCCTCTCTCCATTAAATAGATATGCACTGGAGACAGCTGCATGATTTGAATCTGGTTCCAATTAAATTAGTGCCTCTGTTTCTATATTGGATATAGAATGGTTCATATCTTAACGATGTTAAGGTACGGGGACTTATCCAGCTTTTGCTTAAAACCAGACACTGGATAGATCAAGGCACGTTTCTGTAATGGCAGTTTGTGGGTTGATCCTGGCTTTGACGAGGGTTGACATTTCTACCATCTGGAAGATCAATAGTGATATTGTTCTTGACTCGCCACAGTTTTAGTAAAATGGATTTTTTCAGAAAACAGTAGTGGGAGTATGGTAGAACTGGAAGTGATTCCAGAACCGCAAACGATTACGAAAAATTTAATAGGACCTATATATTCAATCAGGTTTGACATTCCATTAGCCACTCCGCAGATATGGTGGGTAACCTTAGACACCCGAGAGGTACTCCGGTAGCCTCAAGGACGGTGACAGGGAGATTCTTGTTTACCCAGACTTGACACTACTGTTGTTCCAGACTATGAGACCCGGCAAGAGGATAAGTATAACGTCGTTCTAAACTAGCTTTAGAAGTGTACGTAGATATTATTCTGCCAGAGGGTTGTCATAGTCAGTGGGAGCAGCGGAAGCATAGTGGGCAAGTAGCTTATGTCTATTTATAGACTTGAGCAGATATAGCGGAGATAGATCATCTAATTTTTGATGTGACAGTCATAGGTTTGACTTCATCAGAATAAGGGGTGGATCTGTTAAGAAGGTAGTAGGGTGTGATGTCCTGGTATTTGGATGACATACACAGAATAGGAAGTAAAATTCCTATACTACGATCGGTTGTACTGTGGTTATCACACAGTTGTTTCTTCACAAAGGACATGGATATAATATCAGACATTCTGGTTACTAGATCTATGGTTTTAGATCTAGATTTGGGTAGTTTCCCAATGTGGGTACTTTGACTGTATTCTAATAGTATTTTAGAATAGATGACTCCTGGCATGGTGATGTACCTGCAGGTGATGGAGTCACCCTCTCTAAAGGTGTCTTAGAGACTAAAGGAGAGAGGGATGTGCATGATTGGCAGATCACTTGCTTAGGCAATTGAGTCAATCATGAGATATCAAGTACCACACCAGATGTAGTTTTTACACTTGATGCGATAAGTTTATATTAATCCAATCCTGAAGAAACGTAAGGAAGCAGTTTTAGAACATAAGGTGCATGTTCTACGGATTTGATGACGGCAGCCTCCTTCGGGAGACGGTTATCATTCCAGGCTTCCAAGGTGACATGGATGACAGAGTGATTGTCAGAGTTATAGTTTTCCCTCTGACGAGGGACAGTATTATGGACAGGTGGTCCAAGAGGATACTGTGGGAGGTATGGTGCTGGATACTGATTAGGTTCAGTTATCGATAATGTCTAAGAAGTTTGGATTTGGAGTTCATTTATGAACTAGGTCCCATCAGATATCTAGACATATTCTAAGACAGGTATTACTCGATTCGGGAGATGGCTTTCTCCGCGAACTTAAGATTAAGAGAGACGTAGAAAGAAACATCAGGGCGGATCCACTCACTGAGGCTATTTCTCGAACACAAGAGTTTTACAAACTAGCTTTGTGAAACTGATAAGTAGAGGAGTTGGGTGTTCGGTATCACACGGACTGTGAGTATGCGACATCACAATAATTAGCCTTAAGTGCTAGTGGGAGATTGTTGGAGATAGTGCCCTCAAAGTCAATTATTGGATCGCAGGTACGTGATTGCAATGATTGAGGCAGGACCTATACCGATATGACAGTCTTGCTCGAGATGATAGTATGCTATCTGGTTTGTCTTTATCATCTTATACATGCTTTAGTTCACTATTGCATGATGATAGAACCCATAGGATTCTTGCTTGACTACCAGCAGTATGATGGCGATGATATACATGGGAGCTGGGGTCTGTAAGCACATCCTTAAAGTGTCCCTAGTCATGGGAGTTTCGAGACAGGGCATCGATACTCCAGAGTAGACTAGTGTATAAAGTCGAGACCCCGACGAGGGGCGGTGGCCGATCTCACAAGCCACTAGTGTCAGTTGGATCACCTAAGATGTATACATGTGCTCATTGGGTTATGAGTACACCGGACAGGACTCGCCGGGAACATGCTAGTTGGTATTATACATATCGTCAGATAGTAGTTCCCTGGTGACATGTGTACAGGTTAGTTCATCGAACTGAGATCGTCATTTGTCTCGTATGAGTTCCCACTGTGCTTAGATTACTACCCTACCGCGCTCAAAGGAGTTGTGCAAACAGGTTTTAGTTGGGTACAGTCCCGAGCCACATGGAGGCAAGTGAGCGGATCGGCAGGGGATTCGTCTCTCCCGGTATTGGGGGTGAGATCGCGCTGTGTCTAGGAGAGCCATTACACAAAGCCCTCGGCCGAGGCAGGAGATTTACTGGTAGGTACTCCAGTAGTATCTCAGAGTGTTCTGGGCCACTCTCTGGGCCACTCTCTTACACGACTTATACCGCTAATGGGGGTCTGACGTTACCAGCCCCCTAGGCAGATATGCGATACTCATAGACGAACGGACCGGACTGTATGTATATTGTCACTGTTAGGCTCAGTAGGGTTTATGAGATGAGTTCGCTCGTCAGCTTCCCTTCCAATCAATACATAGGCAACCGTCACGTACAGCTCGTACCTCTGACGTGCTAGAGGTCATACCCAGTGCCAGTGTGTTGATCCCTACAGACACTTTTCCAAGTTCGGGCGAAACGTTGTAGAGCCCGTATGGTTTTATGGCAAGGTTCGTAAAATGCACGTGCGTTTTCGCACGTGTCATTTTTCGGGCAGATAATACTGGTCGGTTTTGGTTTAAGCCGGATCCGAGTATTATACTGTATAGATATAATATCTTTATCTCAGATGTATTTGTATTCGGTCGTAATACAAATACGGGTATGTTTATACCATTACGGGGTTATCCTGAAATTCATTTCAGGATCGCTTTTGGAAGTTGCCAGTTTTCAGTTTTCAATCAGCCGTATTTAACATTCGGTTAAATGCGGATTTATCTTTTCTTAAGAAGAGTGTGGAAGATTCTAGATGGTGACTAGGATGATGAGGTGGCATGTGACTCATTTGTTCATTAATGGTGCATTTAATGAAAGGGTGACTAAGGTTAATGAGTCATTCTTTACATTAATGTGTTCACACTAGGTGTTTAAGTGAGTCGTTGTTATGATAAGTATTGTGCTTGTTATGATCACCTCCCCCTCTCCTATACTCACCTCCCTCCTTTCTATATAGTGGCCAGCCTCCCCCCCTCTCATGGATCATGGTTGTGTTTTGGAAAAATATTATGATAGCTTCACTTCATTTCATATAGCTCATTTTTCCATCACCCGATTCCAAAATGGCAACTTCATTAACCGTTCGTCCATAGCCTTAGACCTAATGAGACAAAGTGTTCTACTCATTCTCTACTTCATCTTGGTCGTCTCTTTTAGCAAACTTGACGACCGAGTTGCCTCGGTTCAGAGGCAGGAGCCCGTTAAAGATCCGTCGACGTGGTGTCACCTGGACGACAAGACTGGAGATTCAGGAGATCGGAGCAGCCACAACAAAGCGTGGGATGATGGTTGAAGACCGAAAGACTCGGATCGTTCGGTATAACTCTTCTACCCACTTTGTAGTTTGTTAGTTTAGCTTTAATGGCAGATCCGGGTTATAGTACGCGATAGCGCCAGTTGTAAAAAGTTTTCGTTCCGCATTTGGCGTCTGTTAGACGGCCGGGGCGCTACCGTGGACTTACACATAGAATACAGAAATACGAATTTACAATTAAATACCTTTAACTTATAAAAAAAACCATTTTCTACAAGATTACGTATTTTTAAACAAATCTTTGCAAAGCGCCGCTACAACCCATTTGGGGAACCCGTTCGGGATGGTGCGGATTATCACACATTCTTGGACTTAGTAGTGCGAGATGCAGACCTCCGCAAGGAGCATTCGGTCTCGAAAGATTTAAAATACAAATATCTTAAGAAAATGTGATTTTTAGATAAATAATAAATTTAATTATTTTATAATATTTATACATGTATTATCAAAATATCTATTTTTGATATATTATAAATATTCCAACTCTTCTAAATCAAAGAGAATCATTTTATATAAAAATACCATACAATTCCATACAAGTTCAATACTTTACAATTAAATACTATGTATTATGAAATTAGGTTTTATTCACTAGAAATGTCACAATGATAAAATCTACATCTATGAAAACTTTAAAGACGATAATAAAATACTTGAGGTGTTTTTTGAAAACTATACAAATTATTTTTACATAAAACCCCTCAAGTTTTATAAATTACAATAAGGACCCTAGTTAATATAGGTTTAAGCGGGACCAGTCTCTTGAGCCTCAGGGAGCCGGAGATATGGATGCTTGCCTATTTAAGATAGACAACTTAACAAACGGTGTTATCAACACGGTAATCGTTTTTGAAAAAGACACCCATGTGCAGCGGTTACCGATAACACCAAAACCTAATTCAGAACTTCAATTTCTTTTTTAATTGTCCTGACTCAGACTGAGTCTCATTATAAATAATCTGACTTGAATATTATTCAAGTACAATCTACAACTCAATATGAATCCATGAATAAATATATTCAATCTATTCAATCTGTATTGACCAAACCGAACCATGGATATACTTCTATTTACATGATTCTCCGGTTACATCCATTTACTGATATCATGGTTTCGGTAAGTCATCCATCTGTACAAGCTATAATACAAGGCATTACAATTTATAATACAATACAACAATACAATCAAGTCATCGCGGGGTTTTAAGGGGTAGATTGGTATGGAAGGTGTTAGAAGTAGCACGAGACTGCAAGATTTAAGACGCCTAACTTGAATTCATTTGCTGTTGTACCGTGGCATAAATGGTTCCTTGTACTCTATTTGCCTTTAGTCTCTGGCATATATAGACTCCTCTCGTATACACTGGTATCCTTTTGTACCAAGCTACAAACAACAGCGTTAACCATATAATACAACTTTAAAAGTTATACTCTCTCACTATGTCTATTCTACTTCTCCCTTATCTTTGGGACTTACCGAGCGATTTGTTCACTGACGACATTCTCTTTCTTCTTATTTGAATGTCGTCGGGTGATTCGGACCTTCCAGAGATTGAGCCTAGCACTGAAGACTTAGACCAGTTTATTGAAGATCCCGAGCTGTGGTTACACTTGTACATTTCTTTTACATTCAGTACTTTCCATTTCTGTTATGCCACTGTTTAGGCATTGCTTTCATTCAGATGTATTTACTTTTCCATGTATTGTAAAAAGTAATGTTAAATATAAATTTGAAGTTCATTACATTTGTCTCTTGTGTATATTCCTTTCATATTGCTTAGTTACGCTTAGCGTATTTACTTCTGAGTAAATACGTAGTGGCCTCTCGCGTCCCCTTCGCGGTACACCAGGAAGCGGGGCGTGACACTTACGGTCTGTCCAGTCTCCACGAGGAAGATTAGCATTCACCTCATACTCAAGTTAGATTTCCCATTCGGTCCAGACTTTTTCCTCGGCCATGGTCTTAAGTTGTGCCAATGCAAAAGAGCAGAGCCACTCTTTATGCCTAAGACCGGAATAGAACTGGTAATTGGTACAAGTATATGTTTGTTACACTAACGTAGTTGTTTGTCGCCTGGTACAGAATATATCAATGTATACGAGAGGAGTCCAACTATCCCGTGGACTATGGTAAACGGAGAATACAAAGCCCCATCAAAACCCATGGGACAACAGCAATGGATGTTAATCTAGGTCTTTTAATGTCCATCATCGTGCCAATTTTAATACATTCCATACTAATCTACCCCGTTAAAACCCCGTAATTTATATTGTATTGATTTGTAGTTATCAGACTTGCCGAGACCATGGATATAAGTTGTTCATGTAAACAGGTTCAGCATTTAAACAAGTGGTCATGTAATCAAGTTAAGATATAGCCATGGTTCGGTCAAGTCAAGTCATATTGATATTGTTATGGTATTCAAGTTCAGGTTCAAGCATATATGTTATAGTTTGGATTCATGTTGAATTGGATTCATGTTTGTATGGGATTCATGTTTGGATTGGATTCTGGTTGGATTCAGATTGAGTTAGACTCAGATTGATTTAGACTCAGACTTGAGTCAGACACTTTAAACAGATTTGGATCTTGAATTAAGTTCGGGAGTCATTGGTAACTGCTGCACATGGATGGCATGATTTGTGTCTTTTTCCAAGACAATTACCATTGATAACCCCGTTATCAATGGTAAGCACTCACTTTCTCCGGCTCCCTGAGGCTCAAGAGAATTGATCTCTCTTAAACCTATATTTACTAAAGTCCTTAAATGCAATTTTATATAACTCGAGAGAGTTTTATGAAAAATATTTTATATACTTTCGAAATAAATCTCGAGTATTTATTTATCGTATTTAGGGTTTCATGAATATAACTTTTAAGATTTGAAATATTTTAGTGAATATTAATTTAGCTTGAATAGTTCATGGTATTTAAGTGTAAGACTTGTCTTGTATTGATACTTGATGTTATTATAGTGAAACCTGTCATTCTTTTTATTTTTAGAAAACATGAAATTTTATTATATCTTGAAAATATGTAGTTTGATAATATTTATATAATTATTAAAAATTAATTTTTATTAATAAATAGAAAATCTCGTTTTTCTTAAAAATCGTATTAAAATTCTTTCGAGACCGAATGCTCCGTGAGGAGGTCTGCATATCGCTCTATTCAACCGAGGATGTGTGATAATCCATACCATCTAATAATGGGTTCCCCAAAATGGATTGTAGAGGCATAATCCCAAAGAGTTTAAAATATAATTTTAAAGAAAACTGGGTTTTTATAGTTCATGGTATTTAAATGAAATATTGTATTCGCCATGAAAATATGTTTCAAAGAGTATCATGCTATGTAATCATGTGTGTATGTGAGGGGTAGGTAATTTACCCATGAATTTTTCTAGAGGTATGCTTAAGCAAAGTACTAAATTACGGTAAATACACAGTTCATAGTATTTATTGTAAAACTCAATTTAAAGTTATTTAACATGATGATTTAGGGTGAAAGTTGTTTCTAATTATTATTTTCATGATTAATAAGTATGCGATATACATGTAGAAAATGTAAGAAAAGTGGAATTTATAAGGTTTTTAAAGAAGATGTCGGTGTTAACTCCACTTCCGACATGTTTTATAAACAGTGACTTTTTATGTAGAAAGAGAAGAAGGGGTGGGACTTACTAGCTAGAAAGAGGGAGAAGAGGTAGAAGAAAAGGTGGTAGCCTTCGTGGGGTCACCGGAACTTGCGTAGATCCTCGCCGGAATTTGACGTTGGGCTAACTCCACTTCTATTCCACTTGTACTTAGAAAAATTTGATAATTTTGGCTAGGGATTTTAGAATGAAGAAGGACTAGGGTATGGGGTCGTATTTATGGTGTGGAATTAGGGTTTTGGAATTGAAAAAATGAATTAAAATGCATTTAAAATTAGATTAATTAGGAAATTGAATTCTCTGTTAAATTGCAGAGAAAACAAACAATGCAGAGATAATAAGGGTAGGCCAAAGGTCATGTGTGCAAGACACGGGAACCATTGCCCACAGTTGGACCGTCGGCGCCGGCCCTAAGCCCAATCTCACCGGCCAAGTGTGAGGAGGGGGTCATCGGATTGAAACCACGTGTCCTACTCGCTGTATACAACATTTTACACATGTTTAATATTCCAGACTTTTCATTTCTATATGCAGTGCACGTGTAAATTTTTGAGCTTCCAAAAAGTTTAAAAGAAAAACTAGGAAAAATAATATGTGCCTGAGGGGATTTGAACACAGGGGCTATATCACAGCAGTGTAAGGCTCTACCAATGAACTACAAGTGCTTTCTTGCTGTTCTTAAACAAGAATAACTTTTAAATTATACCCAGGCTTACAAACTCCTTTTTGTACTTTTAAAAAGAAAAATTTTGTACAGAAAATTCAGGGTCGTTAAATTCTACCCTCCTTATAAAAATTTCGTCCTCGAAATTTATAGGAGAAAGTTGTAACAGATTCAAGAAAAATTTGATTACAGCGGTGGTAGAAAGAACTATTGATATGGTACTGAAAATGCCATAAAAATATTTGAAAGAACGAAAAGATGCAAGAGTGGTTTTCAAGAAAGCTGCGAGCATACAAAATGGAAGAAACGTAAATTAGAATTGGATTATGAAGAATGGTACAGAGATAAAAATGATAATCGAATAAAAATCATGGAAGGGATATAAGTTAATAAAGAAAATATGGTTCGATGATATACGGTAAAACATAACTAAATTAAGAGGAAAGAGGATCAAAGACAGAATTCTAAGTCACCCAAGTATTGTACCGCATTGTAACTATACTGCAGTTCATAATTACAATAACATAACTCCATTTAAGTTGCTCAAATCCTAATATCAGAGTCAATGTGATAAGATATAAGAAACAATCAAGAAAAATCAAAGGATGATCAAGAGTTTGTAGTTTTGTGTTACGTCGAGACAAGATTATCAGGGAAAACAAGAAAAAGATTCCAAGGAATGAACTGACATTCCAGCTGGATACGAGCGGTTTAACCGGACTCGCATGAGTTCGGACGAATCATTGTGACATGAAGCAGTGTGATGCTCCAGTGTCGAACAATGCAAGTGTAGGAAAAATGGCTACTAGTATAGTACCTAAGTCGTGTGGGGTTAGTTTTAGATACGGGAAAGAATCTAGAGGTATACAAAAAGTCGAAAGGTTTGGGAATTACCAGTGATAACTTGGCCAGTGGTTTCGGCTTCTCCAACCAGCATCGTGGATGGATGGCCTCCTGGCACTGTTCTCTGTGCCTGCTAGTACATTTCGGACTGATGAGGTAAAGGCGGTCCTCGCGAAGGTGGTGCAGTGGTAGGAGTTTGTATAGTCAGTCTTGGCGTAGGATTTGTGTCTGCTCTGTACTTTGAGCATGCCTTTAGAGTGTGTTCAGGCGATCCACAAATCATACAAAGACCATTAGCTTACCTGCAGTCCTTTACTTCATGTCTGAGTTTCTTACAATAATAGCAAGTCCTTACTGGCGGTGTCCTTTCCTTCTTCTTGATATAACCCTGAGTTGCCCATAAGGCTTCCTTAGTGCAAACTAGTCATTGGTGAAGGAGAGAATCATGCTCTTGCTGTTCCTCAACTAGACTCCTTGTTGCTTCAAGGAACACCAATGATCTTATCAGTAAGTCCTCAACGGTAATGGATGGTAGTGTAGGTGGTGGAGTGTTACCGTTCACGTTGGTGCTCGTGTTGTTGGAAGGATCCATGACCTTGATGGAAAAGAAAAGGGTTAGGATAGATTCAAGGAACTTATAATATGAAGAATGTATAGTTGCTGATTCTTATAATTCTTGTGATATATATTGCTTAGAATTTTATGCAGAACTGACCTGCATGGGCCGCCAAGAAAACCTGTCACGCCCCGCTTCCCAGTGTACAGAGAAGTAGACGTGACGGGCCACGACGTATTTACTCAGAAATAAATACACTAAGCGTAAATAAGCAATATATAAATAAAAGCACAAGAATAACAAGAGATGTAATATAAACAACAACTTTTATTAACATTCAACTTTATATTGCAACTGCTTTTGAAAAGGAAAATACAATGATGAAAGCAATGCCTAAACAGTGGCATATGAAAGAAAAGTAAATAAGTACAAGTAATCTAGTAGTCATGCTACTCAGGTATCTGCTCCAAGTACTCCTGGCTGGGCTTGGTCTCCTGAGAGTCGGGTCCTCCTGATGAACATTCTAAAGAAAGAAGATACAGGAATGTCGTTAGCGAACTAGCGCTCGATAATTCCCAAAAGAAAGAATGGAATAGACAAGTAAAGAAAATAGAACTGGTAATTGGTACAAGTATATGTTTGTTACACTAATGTAGTTTTTTGTAAGTTGGCACAGAATGTATCAGTGTATACGAGAGGAGTCTAACAATCCCGTGGACTATAGAAAATGGAAAGTACAAGGCCCCGTCAAAACCCACAGGACAACAGCAATGGATGTTAATCTACGTCTTTTAGTTTCCATCATCGTGCCACTTTTAATACATTCCGTACCAATCTACCCTGTTAAAACCCCGTAATGTATAGTATATTGATTTGTAGTTATCAGACTTACCTGTATCATGGATATAAGTTGTTCATGTAAACAGGTTCAGGATGTAGACAAGTAGTCATGTAATCAAGTCAAGATATAATCATGGTTCGGTCAAGTCAAGTCATGTTGATATTATTCTGGTATTCAGGTTCAGGTTCAAGCATACATGTTATAGTTTGGATTCATGTTGAATTGGATACATGTTTGTATTGGATTCATGTTTGGATTGGATTCTGGTTGGATTCAGATTGAGCTAGACTCGGATTGATTTAGACTCAGACTTGAGTCAGACACTTTAAACAGATTTGGATCCTGAATTAAGTTCGGGAGTCATCGGTAACTGCTGCACATGGACGGCAGGATTTGTGTCTTTTTCCAAGACAATTACCATTGATAATCTCGTTAAGTTTTTCTACCTTAAATAGGAAAGCACTCACTTTCTCCGGCTCCCTGAGGCTCAAGAGAATTGATCCCGTTTAAACCTATATTTACTAAAGTTCTTAAATGTAATTTTATATAACTCGAAGGGGTTTTATGAAAAATATTTTATATATTTTCAAAATAAATCTCTAGTATTTATTTATCGTATTTAGGGTTTCATGGATGTAACTTTTAAGATTTGAGGTTTTTTAGTGAATATTAATTTATCTTTAATAGTTCATGGTATTTAAGTGTAAGACTTGTCTTGTATTGATATTTGATGGCATTTTAGTGAAACTTGTCATTCTTTTTATTTTTAGAAAACATGAAATTTTATTATATCTTGAAAATATGTGGTTTGATAATATTTATATAATTATTAAAAATTAATTTTTATTATTAGATAGAAAATCTCGTTTTTCTTAAAAATCATAATAAAATTCTTTCGAGACCGAATGCTCCGTGAGGAGGTCTGCATCTCGCTCTACTAGCCCGAAGATATGCGATAATCTGCACCATCCAAAAACGTGTTTTCCAAAATGGGTTGTAGAGGTATAATCGCAAAGTGTTTAAAATACAATTCTAAGGAAAACCGGGATTTTATTGTTCATGGTATTTAAATGAAATATTGTATTCGCCATGAAAATATGTTTCAAAGAATATCGTGCTATGTAATCATATGTGTATGTAAGGGGTAGGTCATTATCCTGTGAAGTTTTCTAGAGGTATTCTTAAGCAAAGTACGAAAATACGGTAAATACAAAGTTCATGGTATTTAATTTTAAAACTCAATTTAAAGTTATTTAACATGATAATTTAGGGTAAAAGTTATTTCTAATTATTATTTTTATGATTAATAAATATGGTGTAGGAATATACATGAAGAAAATGTAAGAAAAGTGGAATTTATAAGGTTTTTAAAGAAGATGTCGATGTTAACTCCACTTCCGACATGTTTTATAAAAAGAGACTTATTATGTAGAAAGAGAAGAAGGGGTGGGACTTGCTAGCTAGAAAGAGGGAGGAGAGGTAGAAGAAAAGGTGGTAGCCTTTGTGGCCTCTTGGGGTCGCCGGAAATTGGGTAGATCCTCGCCGGAAGTTGACCTTGGGCTAACTCCACTTCTACTCCACTTGTAGTTAGAAAAATTTGATAATTTTGGCTAGAAATTTCAAAATGAGGAGGGGCTAGGGTATGGGGTTGTATTTATAGTGTGGAATTGGGGTTTTGAAATTGAAAGAATAAATTAAAATGCATTTAAAATTAGATTAATTGGGAAATTGAATTCTCTGTTAAATTGCAGAGAAAACAAACAGTGCAGAGGGAATGGGGGTAGGCCAAGGGTCATGTGTGCAAGACACGGCCACCATTGCCTACGGTTGGACCGTCGGTGCCAGCCCCAACCACAATCTCGCCGGCCAAGTGTAAGGAGGTGGTCGTCGAATTGAAGCCACATGTCCTACTCGTTGTATACAACATTTTACACATGTTTGATTTTCCAGACTTTTAATTTCTATATGCAGTGCACGTGTAAATTTTTAGGCTTCCAAAAAGTTTAAAAGAAAAATCAAGCAAAATAATGTGCCTGAGGAGATTCGAACACAGGGGCTATGTCACAACAGTGTAAGACTCTGCCAATGAGCTACAAGTGCTTTCTTGCTGTTCTTAAATAAGAATTACTTTTAAATTGTGCTCAAGCTTGCAAACTCCTTTCTGTACTTTTAAAAAGAAAAATTTTGTATAGAAAATTCAGGGTCGTTACAGAATTCCCGTTACCTGAATCGTCTGGAGGAGGGGTCTATATAGGGGTCTCCTAAAGGCAAGCCGATGCGAAATTCTCGCCGCCCGTTTCGCCTATGAGTAACGCCCGCATTGATAGTGAGATACACTCATTAATGGCGAGATATACTGGCGTGGGATGCAGGACTTGGAGCGGCGGAGATCTAGTCGTGGCGAGATACACGGAGCAGTTACAAGGACGCCCGTGCTCCATGCTCCTGACCAAAAAGGGGCGCTTAGAAACCTAAGATATATGATAGCTCGGAGATGAGAAAAGAAGCCGAGAAAGCTCAACTCTATGATTGCTCGGAGACGAGCTATTGGCTGGTGGTTAGGAGAAGAGGGAACGTACTTAGGGGAGGCCCCCAAAAGGTTGGGTACTACCTCGGAGACGAGGCACCGAAGAATGTCCCCATTGCATCATATCTATTCCAGCTCCATAGCGCTCAGGAATCTAGTGGGCTTACGTGGACGACACGTCATCTGCTACATGTCGTGATGTGGGGAATCCCCACTTATGAGTATCATCACTCCACTACTGGATACTATACATATTAGAGACCATCTTAAACGGTCTCTAATACTAAAGATATGGTCTTTAAAGAGTATTAAGGACCACAGTCGCTAATACACGGCCGCAAAAAGAGTGGTCACTGACACGTGTATAATCGAACGTCTACGAACGGTTGCTAATGACTTATTAGCGACCGTTAGTCACGGTCGCCAATACTATGCCATGTGGACTAACCAACAACTCTAAACTGTTTTCTTTACTAGTGAACGGTCGCTAATATGGGTTTTAGAGACCGTTTCTATAGCTTGAACGGTCGCTAATACCCATATATTTTTGGGAAATTTTTTAAGAAAATGTCTTTTCCCCTACAATAATTCATTTAATCATAATATAATACGCAAATATAGCGTTTCGATCATAAACAAATATATAAACACGATATATCATAAACCAATAGCATTTCCATCACATACCATTATAAATCCAACAATATCAACAACTCAAATAATATGAAAAATATGAAACCCTCTCCAAATCAACGCAGACAATATTGTTTTGAATACAAATAATACATTACTTACTAAATGTCCAACAATATGAAAAACTCTCCAAATCGCGTGCATAATCTTAGCTCACTCAACCCTACAAACCCTGCAATTCCAAAACAAGTTTAATAAATACATGAACTCAAATCATAATTTTCCAAATTAAACAACACGCTAGCTATATTAATTAACACATCCAACACTCAACCCTACGAATCCTGCAAATCTAAAACAAATTTAATAAATACATGAACTCAAATCATAATTTTCGAAATTAAACAACTCGCTAGCTACATTAATTAACACATGTAAATGCGTACCTCTCTAACTTCCACTACTGTCATCGTCATCAGAATCTCTTCTTGAAAAGTATCGATCCGCGTTGTCCAACAATACCAAAAAAACTCTCCAAATCACGCGCAATCCCTACTCACTTAACCCTATGAACCCTGCAAATATAAAAAAATAAATAAATACATGAACTCAAATTATAATCTTCGAACCGACGCTAGCTACACTAACACATATACATAAATATCTCACTAACTCCTACCACTGTCATCGCCATCAGAAACTTCTTCTTAAATAGTATCGAGCGGCATCCTGAAAGCTTTCCTCATTAATTAGATACTTAGCTTATACGCTTAATTGTAATCTATAAATATCAATCACATGCATGCGCACACTCACTCACCCGTCAACAATATACTTCTGAAAGCCCATAGGTTTAGACTCAAACTTAGTTTTACAGAATAGAGCATGATCCATTTTCTCCTACTATATACTATTTTAGATATTTTTCGGTTTTGCCTACATGCACATTTTTAAAAGATAAATGAAAAATTATTAACTAATACTATAACTGTAAGAGTGTTTATATATATGTATTTTTCGGTTTTACTTATGACGTCTAGAACAGTAAATAAGTGCTCCACCTCCAAGTATCTGGGAAATCTGGCGCATCTGCTCCTTGTTGCAACCCTGGGCTGACAAAAGCTCGAGTAAAACATGGATATCAATGAGTCTAACTTATAAGATGGTTTACATCTGTTAGTTATGTGTATGTCCTAGAGGCCATTACTGTACATAGGATGTATATTGTAGTGGATGCTGGGACATATATAGGGAGGACTTTCTTGCTCGACATGATAGTATGCTATCTGGTTGAACTTTAGCTTAACGTGTATACTGATTGTCTCTCTGTTACATGTTGGTAAAGCCCTTAGGATGTGTGCTTGACTACCTGGACTATGATGCGGATCATACTAGTGGGGACATGGTAGTCCATAAGTACATCCTTCAAAGTCCCTAGTCATGGGTGTATCGAGACGGGGCATCGATATACCAGAGTAGACTAGCGTGTACCTTCTCGACCCATACAGATGGGCGATGGATAATCCCATATCCATTGGTGTTTGACATCAGAGATGATATACGGGTGCTCAGTAGAGACTGGGTACACTGGACGGACTCGCCGAGAACTCCCAGATGGTATTATACCTCACGTCAGATGGCAGTTCTCTGGTGACACTGGTACAGAGTAGTCTGTTGACCCGAGATCGTCATAGAGTCTTGTGTGGTTCCCACTGTGCTTTGATTTCCATCTTACCACGTCCAAGAGGGCGTGCAAAACGGTGGTTTTTGGGTACAGTCTCGAGTCACATGGAGGCAATGAACGATAGGAGGGGATTCGTCTCTCCCGGTATAGGGAGTTGATGTTGCGCTGTGTTCGATTGGCTATAACAGGAAATCCCTGGCCAGGGTTGCTGAGATTTACTGGTAAGTGTTACCAGTAGTATCTCGAATTGTTATAGACCTCATATCGACACGACTTATCGAGCTATTGGGGTCTGACGTTTACCACCCCTAGGCAAGATATGCGACATATCAGACGATCAGACCGGACTGTACGGTAGTGTTACTGGTCGGATTCACTGGAGTGTGAGCGGGCTTGCTCGTCGATCTTCAGATCGCTCAATACCCGGGTGGCCGTTACGTTTAGCAGACCGCTTGCGGCTTGTGGATGTTTGATATGATCATCATCCGCTGCCGGCGTATTGACGAGTCTTTAGAGTCCTACACAGAGCTTTCCTGGCTCAAGCAAAACGAAATAGGAGCGCATATGAGATATGTGCGGGACCGAGAATAATGCATGTATGTGATACCGCATTCCATTCTCGCGATGAATGTATCGGAAAGGTTGTATGCGATATAACCTAGTTATCGATTCAAGCGTTGATTCGATAAGCCGATACATTGAATACTAGTCGGTTGTGTGCGACATGACCGGATCATTGAATCAAGTGTTGATTTAATGATTTAATGCATAATTATATATTTGATATGTTACTTTGCACTAACTAGTATTGGTTCACTTTAAACGGATTTTCTCACTTGGATTGTGCACATTGTATATGTGATATATTTTTGTGCACTTGTATGTATCATGTTTGATGATGCATGCTAACTTGTGTTTTGTGTGAAGATTAAACCATGGTTGTGAGAGTGGTTAGGGTTTTATTTTCCATTACTTATTTATTCATTTATTTATTTGTTTATACATTTTGGAAAATAAATGGAAAAGAGAAAAGAATGGTGGCTTTATTTGTTCTTTAGTTGAAGCTTCATGAAGCTTTGATCAAGTCAACCATTCTTATCTCATCCTTAACCCTAACCATTCCCACTAACCCTAGTTTAGTCTCTACACTTGACCATGGTTTGGTCATGATAAGTATTCTTTTAATTTTATTTTTGGAATGAACTTATCATAGCTTTATCTTCTTCTTCTTCTTCATCTTCAATGAAGAAACCTCCACTTCATCAATGGTGATTGATGAAGATGAGTGAGAAATCCAAATCTAAAGTCTACCCACTTCCTATTTCTTCATCCTCTACCTCTTGCCAAGTAGTAGAGTGTGTTTTCTTCACAAGTTTCTTGACTTGGTGAAGTCGGAGCTTGATTTAGCGATGCCTCGACGTAGATCATCTTCGGCATGGACATCGATGACTTAGCTCATCCATTCTCCGACGAAGCCGACGCTAGAGCCCGGATTTATTTTGGACAGCGAGAAGACTTCGTTGCGGAGCCGTGGAGGTGGAGCACCGGATCTACAAAGGTTGTATTTCCGATTACCCATTAGTTAAGTGTTAACTAGTTTACTTTTCGCCTAGACATCTAGCTAACGATCCGTAGTCTAGGGTTTCTCGGCACCGTATTTTTGAAATTGGTATGGTTGATGCCTTGTGAGACCTCATTAGGGTGCCTAGGAACCCTACAGTGGTATCAGAGCCTAGCTAGAGCCTTAGGCGAAGTCTAGACGGATTTTGAACTCCGAACGAACCCGAAATCCTAACACACCCATGCTCTCTGTCCAGTTTTCAAAAACAGGGATTTTTCAGTATTAAAAATATGCAGAAATATCAGCAGGCTATTTTAAGAGTAACTGTGAAATACGAGTGCGTAATTCCATCAAACTGCCGCGGTTCCGCGGCACGAGCATGGCTCGTGCGGCGGATCCGCGGCCGTACGGACTCATTCTTCAGTCAATGTTACACAGTAACTCCTAATTGATATTGCTGGTTTTCCTGGGTATTTTTAAATATTATTCAAGAGTATTTAATTTTCTGGGTTGTTTTGGGAATTCCAATGTTCGATCGGATTATCAAATTTTGTCTGTGTGGCTTTCCGGATAAGTTTTTGAATATGTTAAAAAGTTCGACCGGATATAAATACCCAATTTTTCCCCTGTCGGGAAATTTCCAAGTGTTGGATTTTTCCGTAGTTTAAAGACGTTCTAAGTAGTGCAAGTAACTCGATGGACCTTCTAGAAGACAACAAACCTTAACTCGATTATGTGACCGTCTTGAACTGCCCTTTGAACCTTCGGGTTTGGGGCAGTACGGCGTGCCATATGTGAGGCGTTGGCTTGACCCTTCTACGGCTGGACCGTTGGTACTGAGGCACGAACTGAATGTTGTTAGACTTGTTTCATGTGTTGATCTGTATCGGGAAAACTTGGGTGTTCGATTGTTCGATCGGAAAGTTTAACATTTTCTATTTATCTGGAATGGGATACAATAATTGGAATTCACAAAAGTTATGTGATAACTAAATGAATGTTATAAACATAGCAGTTTAGTCTCACTTGATCGGTTGCCACGGAATTTTGATGTGATCAAAAGTCCGTCGCAATCACGTAGCGTACGCGGATACTCGCCGGGTAAACTTAATAGACAGCCTCACTCCATAGCCCCGACCAAGTGACTGTAGGAGAACCCCGTCGCCGAAAGCATCCGTTCGGGTGCTCGCGGTAGCGGTGTTCCGCCTTGGTGCACTTCGTCGCCGGTATCGGGGGTGCGGCCGTCTACTGAAGTTTGCGACGAGCATTCGATCAGGATGTCGGGAATCTTGTTGAATTGCCCGACTTGATATTGAAAAGTGTTTTCGATTTTGAGACTAAAATGCGGGGTTTATAATTGTTAGGCATGCGATGTCTAAGTAATTCATTTGGTCAGGCATGCGATGTCTGAGGTGGTTGCGGATTCCAACTGTTGTAGTTTTACACTTTCTTTTCTGTGACCGTAAGTGTAATATGTGATATAGCCGGTTTTGTTGCTATATGTCAACGACAATTGGGATGCGCATATTTACTTACGTTGATGACATGTGATGTTATGTGTTGCTGGATATGTTATATTGGATCGTCGTGTTTGAATAGCCGGGGGTTTTTATGTGAGATGAGTGTTTTTCATTTTCATTCATGTAAAAACTTGTATGTAATATTCTTTTATTGGGGCGCTTCCAGGTTGCGGAAGTAGTCACCGTTTGTATATTATTTACTTTTCCGCACTAGGATAGACCCAAGGAGGGGAGCACAAGTAACCGGGTTCTGGAGTCCAGTGGGAGACCAACTCGAGGAGTCGAGTCCGGGTCTCCTAACTCTAGAATTGGTAGGGTTGCTTGCCGCTCTCGTAGGGGTCTAGGGGTGTGGGTTTGGCTATTCATCGCGACCGTGGAATCCGTGTTTTATACTGGCTCGTATTGAAAACACGGACGTCCTAGTATATCCAATATTTAATATGATTCTTCTGCTGCGATATCTGTGATGTGATCATGTGATGTTCTGTGATAGATACTGTATATAGTATATATGATATATTATATAGGCGTTACTTATGTTTTACACCCACGCTAGCCCTGCCCCGCTCTGCCGTTAGTTACCTAACCTAACGGTGCACGAGGGGACATCGAGGCGAATGCGGATGGCATAAGTGTACGTCGTATTTATCTGTGATGTTTAGGTACTTAAATGATGGGACTTCATTAATGTGATTAATGAAAGTAAAAGAAACCTAAGATGTTGTAGAATCGAATTTCAAAATAAAACAGGTAGCTACAGTTCTTGCTTTGCACAGAGATATATGTGATATATCCTGCACCTTATTCGATGAGGAAAGGACCGAGATCCCTTCACCGGGAGTGACTCCTTTAGCAATAACTGGCAGATGCTACACACTCGGTTTGTCTTTTGATTGCTTTTAAGTGTTTTTGCTTTGCACAGTGATATATATGATATATCCCGCACCTCATTCGACGAGGAAAGGACCGACGATCCCTTCACCGGGAGTGACTCCTTTAGCAAAACTAGAAAAGCCTCAAAAACACTCCATTTTAAAAACCATTTGATTCTACAACAATATCAAGTTCATTACGCAATAGGTTTTCAGAAAAACCTGTCGTAGCCCTCCGTCATTTCAGATATGTACTGGTTAGTATTCGTGCTGCGTTTGTTGACCTCTGTCAAGGCGTAGTGTGCGGTAGCTGATTAGTGCTTATCTGCATAAGCATATGATGTGATTGATTTAGGGTAGTCGTGCGACCTTGTTGACCTCTGTCAAGGGTCGTGCGGGTGGGTTTACTTCAATCAGGAAATGACGGGTTGAACTTGACTAGCAGCCTATGGTTTGTTGACCTCTGTCAAGGTCATAGGACGCTAGGGGCAAAATAATATCGGGAATTTCAAGTGTTGAAATTTGCAATGAGATTGCATACCTTCTATGAGATAGTTGGATCCCGATACCCGCTGCGAGTAAGAGTTACTCCTGGGAGAGTTTTACACATTACAATTAGCCGATCAAGTAGGTGTCTAGAAAGGTGTCAACGGGGTTACGCCTCTGGGAAAACGAGGTTTACATTAATTAGGTTCGTGCGAAAGCACGGGGGACCTCCCTCAAAGTACCGACACTGGCCTGGCTGAAAGATCGGCGAACTTGTAGTGTGTAATTAATCCCGGCTAGTCTTTCCTTTTAGGTTTGAAGGAAGATTCGATAAAAAGCAGTGGGAGCCATCCTGATTAGATAAAATAAAAACCAATCTATTCTTGCAAGAGCGCACGCTGAGTGTTTTCTTCTCTCTCTCTCCTGGTAGCGACCATATCACGCCTTAATCAAGATAATAATACGGATTATTGACCGAACCCGCTTGTTATACTGAGCTGGGGAACGTTGGTCCCGCTCCAACTTATAATTGTTATTAGACAGAGCAGGAAATTGGGGAATACCATATTTCCCGTGCCGCCCAAACGAAGAGAGTGCATGCTGATGCATCATCTTCGGGTGTGTTCGTTACAGAGAACTGTTTCTCAGTATCCTTTACGTCCTGGGTATATGATACCAGATCAGGATCCCAGATATGTAATCTGTTACATAGGGCTACAGATAGGTAGAGAACTGAGAACGGGTGATAAGTTTCATGAGGCAGAAAACGGGGCAAGAGTTGCAGCCAAGTCTGTCGGTCACTGTCACCCTGTATTACAATACATTGATTCTGAACGAATGTTATTAGATACCGAACCGGATATACAAAATCATATCTATTTCTTTATCAGTAAAGAAATGATAAAATTTTGTATAGTTGGATAATGTTTTGAACATTTCCTATATCAAAAGTTGATCGGTTCAGGCACGTTATCTAAAAGCATTGACGTTCTAAATCAAACTACAGTTCTTTAGTATACGGAACAAACACAAGAGGAAGAGTTTAGAAATGAACGAATTCTTCTTGAGGTATTGTAGACTAGGTCGGATCAATGTAACCCGACTAGCTGAAGTTACATGTAGTTGCATATTTAAATCACTTTGAATTTACATCTTGTGAAACTCGCCAGTCATGTCACAAAGATAAGATGACCATAGCTCCGTTTACTGGAAACAGAGAAAGAGTTAGTAAACTCTTGGGATGATACATGTTGATGTATGTCAGATCCCCTGTCTACATATGCCAAGACTGGTTCTTTGTACTTCATTACATTCTCTGATAATCTCTCAAGATTCAGACATATGTTCCTGTTGAAACACAAGTCCGAACCTTTTGAGATATTCACAGAATATGATTTAGAAGCAGAGAACCAAAATAACAGGTATAAGTATTATGTCCTTTGATTAGATCAAGGAGGAGAATACTTGAGCACGGAATTCCTGGACTATTCTAAAGGAGAATGAGATTCTCTCTCAGCATTACTCCTCTGTATACACCATAGCACGATGGTATATCGGGGCGGAGCAATCACACCCTATATGATAAGGTGTGCTCTATGATGAGTACTACTGAGTTACCTTTTTCCTTAAGGGAGTTGTGCACTTAAGAAGCTGCATACCTATTGAATAGGGTTCCAATCAAATCAATTACCTACCACTTCATATGCGATATGGAAAGGGAAGAGCCCATGTCTTAAGCTAGTTAAGATTTGGGGTTGTCCGGCCTATGTCTAAAAGCAAAATCCGGACAAGCTCGAGGCAAGATCTGTTATGTAGAACTGGAAATGTTCCAGCTATACAAACTGCAGCTGATGATTTGAAAGAACCAAAGGATTCAATAGTTACCAACGAACCTCAGCCTCTCCGCCGATCTAGTAGGGTTCCTCACCCACCTGAGAGATACTTCTGTTTCTCTATGACAGTTGGAGCGAGGATTGCATCATGAGATGATGACCCAACTAGTTTCGAGCTGGCCATCAGGAGTAGGACTCTGTAAGAATGGCTGGATGCTTAGTGATCTGAGATGGAATCCTTATACACCAACAAAGTATGGACTTTGGTTGCTGTATCTGAAGGGTTAAATCCCCATCAGGAGCAAGTATATCTTGAGAAGATTACTTGGTGTACATGGAAAGGTTGAGACTTTCAAAGCTAGACTTGTTAAAAGTGTGCATCATTGACCAGGTGTGGATAATAATGAAACCTTTTTCAAGTAGCTATGCTTAAGTCCATCCAGATCCTACTTGTCACGGCTACATACCATGACTACGATATCTGGTGGTTGGGTGTCATGACTGCTTTTCTAAATGATGTTTTAGAAGAGTGCGTCTATAAGTACACAGCCAGAGGGCTTCGTAAACAGTGGGAGCAGCGGAAACGTGTGCAAGATGCTTTATATAGGATAAAGCAGGCATCGCGGAGTTGGAACATCTGTTTTGATGGATTAGTCAAAGAAGTTAACATCATCAAAATGGTAGATGAACCTTGTATAAACAAAAAGGGTAGTAGGGAGTATGGTGATGATCCTCGTAGAGTACGTGGATGACATACTCTTGATAGGGAAGGAGTTTCCCATGCTACGCTCGATCAATCTCCGCTTATCACAATGATTCTCCATAAAGGATCAAAGTGATACCTCCTAAATCCTGGGTTTTTGGATCTATGAGATAGATCTAATTGGATGTTAGGACTCTCACTAGTTGTAGTGAGACGGTATCAACCGATTCTGGGAAGAATCACTGGAAGTGTTCCAGGATGATAATGACGACTGAGTGTCAGTCACAGGCATTGTCTTTACCCTCAGTAAAGGGACGGTATGTTGGAAGAGTTCCAAGCTAGATACCGTGACATACTAGACGATAAAGGCTGGATACATCGCTACTTAAGATTCTACCAAAGAGGCAGTCTGGGTGTATATTGGTTCATGAGATGAACTTTGTTCCTCCCATTGTGTGACAATGGAATTGTGGCTTTTGCCAAGGAACGTCCGTCCCATCAGTGATCCAGACATATTCTAAGGCAGTATCACCTGATCATGGAGATGGTTGATCTCCAGGGTGATCGAGGATAGGAGAGTAGACTCAGAGGATAACACGGCGGATCCACTCACAAAGGCCTTTTCCCAGAGAGAGACTTTCATGGGATGGTTGAGTATGAGATACTGCAACCACTGCTACAGATGGCCCTAGTGCAAGTGGGAGATTGTTAGTTATATGTATGCCCTAGAGGCCATTACTGTACATAGGATGTATATTGTAGTGGATGCTGGGACATATATAGGGAGGACTTTCTTGCTCGACATGATAGTATGCTATCTGGTTGAACTTTATCTTAACGTGTATACTGATTGTCTCTCTGTTACATGTTGGTAAAGCCCTTAGGATGTGTGCTTGACTACCTGGACTATGATGCGGATCATACTAGTGGGGACATGGTAGTCCATAAGTACATCCTTCAAAGTCCCTAGTCGTGGGTGTATCGAGACGGGGCATCGATATACCAGAGTAGACTAGCGTGTACCTTCTCGACCCATACAGATGGGCGATGGATAATCCCATATCCATTGGTGTTTGACATCAGAGATGATATACGGGTGCTCAGTAGAGACTGGGTACACTGGACGGACTCGCCGAGAACTCCCAGATGGTATTATACCTCACGTCAGATGGCAGTTCTCTGGTGACACTGGTACAGAGTAGTCTGTTGACCCGAGATCGTCATAGAGTCTTGTGTGGTTCCCACTGTGCTTTGATTTCCATCTTACCACGTCCAAGAGGGCGTGCAAAACGGTGGTTTTTGGGTATAGTCCCGAGTCACATGGAGGCAATGAACGATAGGAGGGGATTCGTCTCTCCCGGTATAGGGAGTTGATGTTGTGCTGTGTTCGATTGGCTATAACAGGAATTCCCTGGCCAGGGTTGCTGAGATTTACTGGTAAGTGTTACCAGTAGTATCTCGAATTTTTATAGACCTCATATCGACACGACTTATCGAGCTATTGGGGTCTGACGTTTACCACCCCTAGGCAAGATATGCGACATATCAGACGATCAGACCGGACTGTACGGTAGTGTTACTGGTCGGATTCACTGGAGTGTGAGCGGGCTTGCTCGTCGATCTTCAGATCGCTCAATACCCGGGTGGCCGTTACGTTTAGCAGACCGCTTGCGGCTTGTGGATGTTTGATATGATCATCATCCGCTGCCGGCGTATTGACGAGTCTTTAGAGTCCTACACAGAGGTTTCCTGGCTCAAGCGAAACGAAATAGGAGCGCATATGAGATATGTGCGGGACCGAGAATAATGCGTGTATGTGATACCGCATTCCATTCTCGCGATGAATGTATCGGAAAGGTTGTATGCGATATAACCTAGTTATCGATTCAAGCGTTGATTCGATAAGCCGATACATTGAATACTAGTCGGTTGTGTGCGACATGACCGGATCATTGAATCAAGTGTTGATTTAATGATTTAATGCATAATTATATATTTGATATGTTACTTTGCACTAACTAGTATTGGTTCGCTTTAAACGGATTTTCTCACTTGGATTGTGCACATTGTATATGTGATATATTTTTGTGCACTTGTATGTATCATGATGATGCATGCTAACTTGTGTTTTGTGTGAAGATTAAACCATGGTTGTGAGAGTGGTTAGGGTTTTATTTTCCATTACTTATTTATTCATTTATTTATTTGTTTATACATTTTGGAAAATAAATGGAAAAGAGAAAAGAATGGTGGCTTTATTTGTTCTTTAGTTGAAGCTTCATGAAGCTTTGATCAAGTCAACCATTCTTATCTCATCCTTAACCCTAACCATTCCCACTAACCCTAGTTTAGTCTCTACACTTGACCATGGTTTGGTCATGATAAGTATTCTTTTAATTTTATTTTTGGAATGAACTTATCATAGCTTTATCTTCTTCTTCTTCTTCATCTTCAATGAAGAAACCTCCACTTCATCAATGGTGATTGATGAAGATGAGTGAGAAATCCAAATCTAAAGTCTACCCACTTCCTATTTCTTCATCCTCTACCTCTTGCCAAGTAGTAGAGTGTGTTTTCTTCACAAGTTTCTTGACTTGGTGAAGTCGGAGCTTGATTTAGCGATGCCTCGACGTAGATCATCTTCGGCATGGACATCGATGACCTAGCCCGTCCATTCTCCGACGAAGCCGACGCTAGAGCCCGGATTTATTTTGGACAGCGAGAAGACTTCGTTGCGGAGCCGTGGAGGTGGAGCACCGGATCTACAAAGGTTGTATTTCCGATTACCCATTAGTTAAGTGTTAACTAGTTTACTTTTCGCCTAGACATCTAGCTAACGATCCGTAGTCTAGGGTTTCTCGGCACCGTATTTTTGAAATTGGCATGGTTGATACCTTGTGAGACCTCATTAGGGTGCCTAGGAACCCTACAACATCAAATAAACATTATCCTTCAAACACAAGTTCCTTTTTCTCTTGTAATTTCAGTATCCTCCCTCAATCGTGCCCTCAATCACAAATCTCACGATTCTAGTAAATATGAATGGAGAGTGAGACATAAGACACAGCATCCATCGACGCTCGATGACATACTTTCACCTCAATTCTAATTTGGGAATTACCTGCCGATATTGCACTGGCCGGTAACGAGACAAGAGCACAACGAGTGGGAGTGATGTGTGACTTCACTCCCATTCGAGACGGTAACCCTTCGCTCCCCATCGCGATGGTTCTTGTGTCATTATCGGCCATCGTTACATAAGTAGGCAATTTCCAAATTAGAATTGAGATGAAAGTATGTCATCGAGCATTGACGGATGTTGTGCCTTATGTCTTACTCTCTATCAATATTTACTAGAATCGTGAGATTTGTGATTAAGGGCACAATTGAGGGAATGATACTAAAATTATAAGAGAAAAAGAAACTTGTGTTTGAAGGGTAATGTTTGTTTGATATAAACCATCTTATAAATTAAACCCAAAGATACCAACAGAGATGAAACAGGTACATCAAGCACATATCTGCAATTTTTACAAATCCATAGATATTTAATGAATTTTTACACTAAACTACCTTAAAAATTATACTGACACACACAAGCATATACATATACACGAACAAAAGTAACATACGTACCAGATGTGCGGCATGGATGTTTCACATGACCGTTTAGGTTATTACGGTCCATAATTTACCGTCCCTAATGTGTACAATTTCTACTAGTGCAAATTACAGCCCAAAAGACTCTCAACCCGCAGGACATACTAGAATATAAAAATACGCTCGTTCAACTTTCATAGCAAATCAAATTTTATTATAGGCCAGTTGGGCTCTCAAGGTAACAATATTAAAAGATTTGATATAAATTTTGATTTGGTTTATAAATTAAGCTACAATTTAAAAATCTAAACGGTAAATCATAGACAACAAGATTTTGAATCATTAAATTTACAAAATACAAGCTAGAAATTAGGATGAATATATTTATGAAATATTTTATATGCGAACACACGCACATATATACGCACTCACACATACGCGCGCGCACTCACACACTCACACATTCATATGCGTACACGCGCGCGCACTTACTCATACGCACAAACGCACATGCGCACATGCACTCGATCACACGCTCACAAATACCCTCAATTACCTAAAATTCATCATACCCTAAATTCATCTGATAATTTCTTATAATCCATCTTATCCTGAATTAATCTAACAATCATTACAAATATCACAAATACCAAATAGTGAGGTATAATTTGTAATTAGGGTTTATAATTTTTTATTAAGATTTATAAGTTGTTATTAGGGTTTGTTTAGGATTTATAGATTCTTCAATTTGTACAATCCATCATCACAAATTTCATAATCTAACATCCAGATGTAATTGAAAAACCCTAACATCCATATTTAATTTCAGAAATTCATAACCTAAGATCCACATCACAATTTCACAACCTAATATCAAAATTACATCACAATTCAAAACCTAAACTTATAATTCATAACCTAACATCCATATTTAATTTTAAAAATAATAATTAGAGAAGAAAAACCATAATCGTTGATCGGGTTTTGAACACCAGCAGCAGTAGTAAGTGCAGCAATACCTAAAAAAAATTTAGATAAGAAAAGTGATTTTTTTTGGAAGAATTGGGGTAAAATGAAAAGGGAAATCACCTCTTGGGGTCAAACTCACAGGCTGTGAAAAATTTGGAGAAGAGTGGGAGAGATAAAGTTATCTCGCGGGCTAAAAGATCAGAGAATAATATGAATCCACCAGCAATAAATCATATACGACAACAAAATTTTGAATAATTAAATTTACAAAATACAAACTAAAAGTTAGAAAGAATTTATGAAATATTTCATACATGGGCAAATACACACACATATATACGCACTCACATACTCACACATATGCACACACATGCTCACACACTCACACATACACTCGCTCACATACGTACGTGCACGTACACACTCACATACGCATAAATACCCATATGCACAAGCGCACATATGTCCGTACATGCACAAACACTCGCACACTCGCACACAAACACTCTTCAAATTTCTATGTCAAATTCTCAACTTTCACATCTATAGTCCTAAAACCCATCAACCACTCTTTAAATTCTCCATTTTCTCCATTTTAAATTCTAAAACCCAACACCAAACACATTTTTTAATACCCCATCCTAAAACCCAACACCAAACACATTCCTTAATTTTTAATTTTTCATATATCCTAAAACCCAATACCCTATCCTAAAAATGTAACAACCCTAAATTTCCTATACAAAATTTTTCAAATATTTTTTTTCAAAAATCCACAAAGGGGTATTTTAGCCTGAGCACAAGATATAGGTAATTATTTTGTTTTTAATTACAAGCTACAAGAATGTAATAACTCCATTTTTAGTGTACAAGAAATTACTTTAAATTTAATGTATATTAGGAGTATTTATTCTTGCTGCTATCATTTTAAGTAATTAAACACCACAATAATTACAAGAAGGAGCTTGTAGCTCATTGGTAATACCTTGCACTGCTGAACCAAGCCACCAGAGTTCAAATCCCATACCCCATATTATTTTTTATATTGATTTTTTTAAAACCTTTAGAATACCAAGAGTTTACACGTGCATATCTCACAAAAACCCCACTACACCCAAAGATGTAACACTTGCAGGGGTTAGATGAACCGTCGGGGGGATCCTGGCCGCCGGACTCGGCCGCGAATCGGCCAACTCGGCCTCAACTCGGCCGACTCAGTTCTCCGACCGAGTCATTGCCGAGTCACCCTGAGTCGGCCGATTCCGGCGACGGCCACAACATGAAAGTTGTGTCTTTTCATATTCCCTATGCACCTGCAAAATTTCAGCCTCAGACCACTTCCAGAGCTCTTAAAAAACCCCAATTACTCCACTTTTAATACATTTTTATTACATTTTATCACATTTTTATTTTTAACTTTTCATCTACCCTAACCCTAGCCTAACCCTATAAATACCAACCCTACACACTACCCTCTCAACCCCAAAACCCTAGGCTCACTCTCTCAAAATTTTCCAAGAAGTGTGTGCTTTGAAAACAAGTTCGCGGCGAAGCTCCGACGAAATTCCGGCGGGAATTCCGGCGACATTTTTAGAAACAACCGGCGATGAAGCAATGCCTCGGCAACTCCCTCAGTTCCCCTACACTCCTTAGTATAGATCGAAACCCGTAAGTCCCATTCTATCTCCCTTTCTATTTCTCAAAAATACGAATTTACGAAACCCAACGGAATCGAAACAAATCCGATTTCCGACTCGGTCTTCTATAAAATTTCACTTCTAATCAATTCAATCATGTCTAAACATCTTTATCTTGGCTATTAAACTTTTAAAAATCAATTTGAACAAGCTTTCTCACATGAAATGATAACCTTTCCAATTTACCGTATTTTTTCACTTTAATACCATCATGTTTCAATTTCACATTTAACCCCTTAACCTTACTATACATTTAAAGTAGAGTACGAGGTAATGACCTACCTCCACACACACGCAAATACAACCCTAAACGACATCATCAAAACTTAGAATACGATAAAACAAAACTTTCATTTAAATACCATATTCTTAATAAAACCATTCTTAAAAGTTTTAGATTTGATACGCTTGTAAACAAATACCTCTCATTAGGAAATATGATAAGTTGTGGACATCGATCGTTTATTTAAACCTGACTTTGTGGTGTCTAGGCTAGGCAAGTGAGCTTGGGTAACTTTAAAAGGCCCGTCTCACGATTCGTGAACGGATCCCACCTTCCTCACTTGTACTTATCTGGCCACAATTGGCGGTGAAGAGTCGATTTGAGGCTTCTAACGACTTGTCGTTTAGACCATTTATAAATAGGCTAGTTGGCTTAGGAAACCCTAGAATTTAAAATACGGAAATTCACACCTTTGCAAATAAATACCTTTTACTTTACAAAACCGTTTTCTAAAGAATTAGTATATTACAATCTTTGCAAAGTGCCGCTACAACCCATCTTTGGGGAACCCGTTCAGGATCGTGGATTTTATCGCGCACCCTCGGGCTAGTAGTGCGAGATTCAGACCTCCGCAAGGAGCATTCGGTCTCGAAAGGTTTAAAATACGATATCTTAAGAAAATGAGATTTTTGGAATATAAAATATTTATTAAAATTATTTTTGTATAAACATATGTATATCTATCATTTAAATATCTATTTTATTATGATATAAATTTTCCACCTTTTTCTAAAAAAATCACAAGAATAAATTTACACTAAAATACCATGAACTTCAAATAATCAATATTACAGATAAATACCTAAAACTAGGATATCCTCACTAGAAATGTCATAATATAAAATCCACTCTCATTACAATCCTAAAGACGAATAATAAATACTTGAGGCGTATTTTGAAAAGTATATAAAAGTATTTTTACATAAAACCCCCTCAAGTTTTATAAATTACCCAAAGGACCCTAGAAATTGTAAGACCTCGATTCACATTTCTGATTGTCTAACTCGGGTTTGAGTCTGATTAATCTGACTTGAATATGATTCATGTCAATCTATAAACTATAAGATTCCAATTCAATATGAACACATGAATCCATGAATACAATTATCAGGTTATACAACTTGACTGAACCGAACCATGGATATATATTCCTTTTACATGATTCACAGTATTTCATTTACATGACTCTACGGTTATAACCGTTTCCTGATATCATGGTTTTGGTCGGTCAGTCAATCACTCATACAATCAATACAATTTTACAAGATAACAATACAAACAAGACATCACGGGGTTTAAGGGGTAGACTGGTACGGAATATGTTAAAGGTGGCACGAGGTGGTCACTTAAGACATAAGTACATCCATGCCGTTGTTCCGTGGTATTATCGACGGAGCCTTGTACTACAGGTTACCAAATTCCCCGGTGTAAGTGGGACTCCCCTCGTATACACTAGCATCTTCTGTACCAGGCTACAAACAACAGCGTTAATACAACATTACAATATTCTAATACAACATTAAAAGCCACTCTCTCTCTCTCTCTCTCTCTTCCTCTCTGTCTATTTCTCCCTTATCTTTGGGACTTACCGAGCGACCTGTTCGCTGACGACATTCTATTTCTTTCTTCTTTGAATGTCGTCAGACGGTTTGGACCCGGCGGAGATCGAGCCATCTCAAGAAGACTTGGAGCAGTTTGCCGAAGACCCTGCACTTTAGTTTTATTGTACACTTTTTTTTCTGTATTTTTCATTTCATGTTATGCCACTGTTTAGGCATCATTTTATTTCAGTTGTATTTCATTTTCATGTATTGTACAAAAGAATGTTAATAAATAAAAGTTGTTGTTCCTTTTATATCTTGTCTCTTGTGTATTTATTTTATATTGCTTGGATACGCTTAGCGTATGTACTTCTGAGTATATACGTAGCGGGCCTCGTCGCGTCCCCTTCGCCGTATACCGGGAAGCGGGGCGTGACAAAAACTCAACACCCTATCAAAGATTTTCAAAGCCTAACTTCACGATTACTTGATTTAATTCAAAAAAGTAATAAGCGGAGGGGAAAACCCCTAACCTTGGACTAAATTTAGGAATCAGGATGGCGATTTCGCGCACCACCAGCAGCAACAGCTTAGGGAAAAAATTTGGGAAAGAATTGGGAAATTTTTGGGAGAAATTTAGGAGAATTAGGGGAGAAAGGGCAACCCGAGTGGGGGGAAATTGGGAAGAAGGGGGAGAGAGAAAGCCTTCGTGGCTGAAATATTGAGAGGGTATTAGCGACCGTTTTACACGGTCGTTAATACTTAATACACGATCGCCAAAGCATTGGCGACCATTTATTAGGGACCGTATATTTTATACAGTCTCTAAAACCCTATTAGGGACCGTATATAAATGAACGGTCCCTAAAACCCCATCTCTAATACGCACAGTTCTTAGTAATTTACATCAAAATTGTAATAACTTTAAGGTTAGATTTTCAAAAAAAATCTCAATCGATGACCACCCACTGCCGACCATCGACTTCCTTCCCATGACCATCGCAATCCACCACCGACTAACGACTGTCCGGCTATGGCAGCTTTTGTTCGTCACCCATTGTCCACCTATGGCAACTGCCCATTAACAACATCCACTTTCTTGGGATTGTCACCAGCAACCACCCATCGACGTTGATCATTTGCCGAGGACCATTGCTGGTAACCGCGGCTCACCCGTGACCTTCTCTAACAACCATCCACCGACAACCGACCACTACGACCATTAACTGCCCGACAATGGCAATCTAATGCCGAACAATACTGCTCACCGATGACCGCTAAAGTCCATCGGCGACAGCCATTGTTCGCATATGGTCTTCGTCTGCCAATGGCAACTGTCTGTTGACGACGATCACTTGCCGGGGTTGGTGCCGAAACCGCCAGTTGACACGACCACCCACTGACATTCGTCCCCCCGGCAACCATCTTACGCAACTCCTTGCATGATGATGCTCATAAGTGGGAGCTTCCCGGATCATGACACATGGCAGAAGACATGTCCCGATGCATACGGAAACAAGATAAGTACTATACATTGGAAGCATCCCTCGGGCTATCGTCCCGCTGCCTAGACCCAACCTTCGAGGATTCTCTGAACAGTCCTGTGGTCGGTGGGTATACGACCATTGGCTCACCTCCGAGCCCTCCTACACGATGAGCTTCCTCAGCCCTCCCAGTTCACCTCCGAGCTATCACAGGACCGAGCTTCCTCGGCCTCCCGCTCGCCTCCGAGCCTCCCACTGAGCTAAGCTTCCTCGGTCCTATTAAGAGACCCAGAACGCAGATCACAGGCGTCTCCTCCATGGCTCCAGGAATCTATCCAGACGCGAGATATCTGTCACCCCACGATTCCGCGTTCCATGCCGTCGCATCCCACAATTAACGAGCGTATCTCGTCATTAATGGGGGATCCCGCCATTCTCGCAGGCGTAACGGCCGGCGAGAATCTCGCGGCCGCTAGCCCATGGCTGCCACTATATAAACCCCTCTCTCAGACAACTCAGGTAAGGCAATTCTTTTCCAATAGGCCGCTACTCTGCCCAAATACCTCAACTAACTTGATCGTCGGAGGGTCCACGGTGGTACAACCACCCTGGGACTTCTTTGCAGGTAGCTCGGCTTCACACCAAACCAAACCCATTGAGATCCACACGCCTCAGGAAACAATCCTCAAACCCAATCTCAGCCGTTCACCAACGCTGTCGGAAGATCGTCAGAAGACAACATCTGAAGGAGATCCAAAGCTCCATCAATTGGCGCCGTCTGTGGGAACTTAGAAAATTCCACTCATCGAAAGTTGATCTTTCGATCTCAAGCTGATGGCGAGTGATCATCGCGACAATCCCAGCACTAGCCACCCCTAACGTCGTTCACGCCCCGTCTATATATATCGACAGGCTTGCGTCTATCGTGGATGCCCTTGTCCGTGTCCAAACAGCCAGACAAGCTCCCCAGGTCGCCATTCCCCCACCTCAGGGCCGTGACCTCCGTAGAGGGGAAGATGATACTGCCCACGCTAGCACGACTGAACAGCGTCTCGCTATTTCCGGCAGCCACAGATCCCCCATGGCGACCAATTTAAAGACCCACTGGGCACCTCATAGCTCTACGCCGAGGTCTCATGAAAGATCACCCTGCCCTGAGGCCCATCATTCTCCTATCCCTCCTGAGGAGGTGTCGGTCAGCTCGCCTTCTCCCAGGCATGGCCGGTACCCTCTCCTTCGACAGGGTCGCGTGGGCAGCACTAACCACGGTGGCTCGAGGACGACCTCGCTAGGGGACCTAAGGAACCTCATAGAATGGAACTGGAACCGTGGCCAGGTGCAGGCCGCCAGCAGGAGGGGCCATAACTCCGAGTACGCCGAATCCTCGAGATACCATGACCGCCTCGATGCCCTTGAAAAGAAGATTGAAGGTATACATTGGGAGAGTCATCTTTCAAGCGAGGGGGCCAGGTATGCCGCCGACTTGCTTACGAAGCCCTTCACTGAAGAACTGCTCATTGTCCGTGTCTCCTCCAGAAACAAGCCTCCAAAAGTGGCCCTCTTCGACGGAAAGTTCGACCCGAAAGACCACATAGACACGTTCACAGCGGGGATGAACTTCTAGGACAACTCTGATGCCGCCCAATGCCAAGCGTTCCCCGCCACTCTCATCCGCGCCGGACGAGATTGGTTCCGAGGACTCACGTCACACTCCATCTCTACCTTCGATGAGCCGGCCGCCCAATTCCTCGGGCATTTCGTAGGGAACAGACGGCAGAAGCGAACTGTCGATTACCCTTTCACTATAAAGAGCGGGGACAAGGAATCCTTCAAATGATACGTCACCCGCTTCTACAACGCTCTTCTTGAGGTCCCAGAGCACCGGGACGAAACTGTCATCACGGCCCTTAGATCGGGTCTTAGGCACAAGGAATGGCTCCGCTCCTTTGCATTAGCGCAACCTAAGATCATGGCCAAGGTCAAAGCCTAGACCGAGCGAGAAATCCAGCTCGAGTCCAAGGTAAATGCGAACCTACCCCGGAGCGACCAGGCCAATGAAAAGAAGAGGGGTAGAGAAGAGAAGAAGAAGGTTGACTGGACAAATCCATACTCCCCGAAGTTCCAGGAGTATACTCCGCTCAACATCTCCCAGACTGAGCTGTTGGGGGAGGCAAAGGGGGAGCGATTTTTTAAGCTCCCTCCGGTCAACAATAGGGTGGCCAAACGGACACGAGGCCCTTACTGCGTCTTCTACAGGTCGCGGGAACACCCCACCGAGAACTGCAAACAGCTCCGCGACTACATCGAGGAGTTGATTCGCTCGGGGCACCTGGCAAAGTACTTGTAGGAAAAGCGACAAGCAGACCGAGAGCAAGAGAACCATCCCCCTCCCGGCGAGTCGACGACCAGCCAAATCATGGTCGTATCAACGGGGAGTGCGCCTAGAGCCGGCGAAATTCGACGCCTCCTGCCGGTCGAGGGGACTAGTAGCCAACCCCGGAAGAAGAGCAAAGCAGCCGAGCCCATCATCTTCACCGACGAGGACCTCCATGGGATATATTTGCCTCACAACGACCCTATGGTGATTACAGCATAGGTCCACCGCTACGAGATTCAAAGGATACCGGTCGACTCGGGGAGCTCGGCAGACATCCTTTTCTATGACTGCTTTTTACGTATGGGGCTCGGCCCATCGGACCTGAGGCTGACCGCCCACATTCTGTCGGGGTTTACGAACCACTCCATCCTAGCAGAAGGAGTGGTCACCTTCCTACTTAACATCGAGGAGGCAGGCCGTACGTGAACCATACAAGTGGAGTTCATCGTCGCTAGAATTCCATCGACCTACAATATCCTCTTGGGACGCCCGACGCTAAACTCCCTTCGAGCTTAGATCTCGACCTACCACCTCACGATCAAGTTTCCACTCGACTAAGGCGGAATAGGCCGGGCCTACGGGAACCAACAAACCGCAAAGATTTACTTCACGGCGACATCTGCGGCCGAGGAACGAAGCGCGGGTGATTTCCAGGGGTCCTTAGATACTCGGGATGAACAAAAAGAAATCCGAAGGGCCCCGATGGAGCCGCTAACAGAGGTCCCCCTCGTTGAAGGAGACGATGAATGAACCGTCCAAATCAGGTCACTCTTAATGGGGGGCCGGCGCGACGGCTTAGTCCACTTCCTCATAGAGAACTCGGAAGTGTTCGCTTGGGCGCTCACCAACATGCCCAGGATCGACCCCAAAATAATATCACATAAGCTCGGGGTCGACCCGATGGTCTGACCCATCAGGCAGAAGAAACAAAGCTTCGCTCCGATCAAACAAAAGGCGATCGAGGAAGAAGTTGACAGGTTGCTTGCAGCCAACTTCATTCGAAACGTGGCCTACTCAGAATGGCTGGTGAATGTGATAATGGTTAAAAAGGTAAGAGGGAAGTGGCATATGTGCGTCGACTTCACAGATCTCAATAAGGCTTTCCTGAAAGACAACTATCCCCTCCTTCGGATAGATCAGCTCGTCGACAGTTCGACATGCCACGAATTACCCAACTTCATGGATGCTTTCTCCGGATACAACCAGATCTGTATGAACCCGGCAGACGAAGAGCTCACCGCATTCACAGTGGACCGGAGAGTATACTACTATAAAGTGATGCCCTTCGGCCTCAAAAACGTTGGGGCTACATAACAACGCTTGGTCAACAGGATGTTCAAACCATAGATCGGGAGGAACATGGAGGTTTACGTCGACGACATGCTCGTTAAGTCGACCTTGTCAGATGAGCACGCCAAAGATCTTGGCGATACTTTCGACATCCTCCATAAATACAAAATGAAGCTGAATCCCGCCAAGTGCGTGTTCGGGGTCATTAGTGGAAAGTTCCTCGGATTCATGGTTACCCACCGAGGAATCGAGGCTAACCCAGAAAAAATCAGCGCCATCCTCAACATGGCGGCGCCAAAGACCAACGCCGAAATCATGCGGCTCACTGGGAGAGCAGCCGCTCTGAGTCGCTTCATGTCAAGGTCCAGAGAAAAGTGCCTCCCATTCTTCAAAGCCCTGAGAAAGATCCCAAGGTTCGAATGGTCGGAGGAGTGTCATATCGCTTTTGAGTAATTGAAAATGCACCTGGAGACTCCTTCACTGCTCACCCGGCCAATTGAAGGAGATAAGCTATCACTATATCTAGCAGTATCCGATCAGGCTGCAGGCTAGGTGCTCATCCGAGAAATCGAAGGAGTCCAGAAGCCGGTCTACTACGTAAGCCATATTTTTAAGGACGCGGAAACAAGATACCCAGCCATAGAAAAGATTGTCTTGGTGCTTATCGTAGCCTCAAGGAAACTAAGGCACTACTTCCAAGCACACACCATCCTTGTCCTCACCGAGCGTCCCTTAGGGGCTATTCTCGCCTCCCCCGAGTCATCTGGTCGCTTGGAAAAATAGAGGTGGGAGTTATCTCAATTCGACATCAAGTACCGCCTAAGGCAGGCTATCAAGGCACAAGTCCTGGCTGACTTTATTGTCGAATGTACTATCCCCAACAAGGGGGCAACATCGGCGCCGGCCCCGGGGTCTCAACCCTCGATCGAGGAGAGGCCCGACTCCGTCCCCGATTGGGTCTTTTAGGTCGATGGGTCATCTATCGAGGACGGGAGCGGTGGTGGCCTCATCATTTGAGGGCCGAACGAGGTAGAGATGGAGTATTCTTTGAAGCTCAGATTCAAAGCCTCAAACAATGCCGCGGAGTATGAGGCCTTGCTGGCTAAACTATGAATCGCCTCCGGAGTGGGGCTTGATTTTAAGATTTCGGATTGTGTGAATGGAAATTGTATAGAAATCACAACCAAAAATATTTTGACCGCAATCAATAACGGTGTCAATTGTAGCGTGTTAGTAAGTGCGGATCGTCCACAGGGAAAGTGTAATCGTTCGTCTTTTGAATTAGATGAATTGAAATTTTAATGAAAAGAAAACAAACAATTCATGATTTATATTTGAAGTTCAAGAATTAGAAAATCTAGATCTAATAACAAGAAAAAGATAGAATCAAGAATTGAAAGTTTGTTCATCTTTCCAAACCAAATATCAAGAATCGAAATGAGGCTCATAGGAATCGATCGGATCTATAGATGTGATGTAATCTTACAATGACGTATTCTTATCCTTCGATGAATTGATACTAGATCGATGATGATCGACAAGAATTAGGGATTTCTTGTGAAACCATCTTATCCATTGTTCTTTCATCGATATCATTCATATTCTAACCTCTAGTAAATTCAAGAAACGATCGTAGATCCCTAATTTCGAGCGATAACAATCAAGAAAGTATCGCGGCGAAACTAGGTCATCGATTCTTGAACTTGCTAGGGTTTACAAAACTCGTAGGACTTAAAAATCGTATTAAGATTTGTTACATCATCATTCTACAATCGTCTCGATTCCTCCACGAGCGGAGTTTTACTCAAACATCACAACAAGAACAACAATTACAAATTGAGATCTAATCATGATGCAAGAATTACAAGAAAGCAAGATTAAAGAATTTCACATTTTATTTATATCAACAATTTCATTACAATCGCTCAAGAACTACAAGAGGAAGAACTCGATCGTCGATTTGGCTTCGCTAGGCTCCGTGAGTCGCAGATCGGCTTGGATCACTTGCTCGGTTGGAGATCGGCTCCGCTCCTAAAAGGTTGAAGGGCTTCTTGCTTGATTGGTACTCAAGATCTTGAATTTGGAGTGGAATTAGGGTTAGGGTTTCGCACAAGCCTTGTCACTAGACTTGTGGAAGAAGATGAAGAATTAGAGGTAAAGAATGAGGAGACTAACTAATGATTAATGAACTAATGATTGAAGGGCTCAACCCTTAGATCTAGGTTCCTATTTATAGCCATCAAAACCCTAGATCTAGGATTTGAATTTTAAGTTTCCCTCCAAAAGTTTGTTAGATGAAATTTGAATTTCCCTCCAAAAGGTTGTTGAGGAGAAGCTTCTAGATGTGATTAGTTAGGAGGGAGCTTCTAGAAGAGGTTAGTTAGGAGCTTAATTAGGATTAGCATTGCTTAATGATCTTTGCTGATCTGGCAGTAGCTTCTAGGTCCTTCTGGAATTTGAGGCATCTTAAATGAATGTGGGCCCTGAGAGATGAATTGTGCACTGAAAATTATTTGCTGATGTGTCTAAACCGCCGCGGTTCCGCGGCAATAGCTGGCTTAGGCCGCAGAACCGCGGCCATTTATGAGCCTTGGGCTTCCATCTTTTCTGGTAATTCCCCATATAATATCTGGGCCTTGTTTTCATGTGTTGAATTTTGTAATTACTTCTGCATTGCTACCAGATCTGCATCTTTTGAGTTGGCGTAATTTTGATCAGCTCTTTGGCTTTTCTTCCGTATTTTCCTGCACGGATCTCAAAACAAGTGTTGCACAATATAGGGATGATGCGATACCATGAAATGCCGTCAATTTCCTTTATAGTGTCGGTTTTAAAGTCTAACACATGCAATCTGATATTTAACGACTGATTTGCTAATATGTGAAATATGAATACCGAACACTTCTAAATGAGTGCAAATGATAGGGAAATTGCCGGTTAAAAGATGCATTATTTTCGACTGATCAAATTCCCCCAAACTTATTTTCGATCATCTCGAGCGAACTGTTTTATTAAAAAGAGAAGGAGAAAATAAAGAAAGAGAAAAACTAACTAGCACACTTTCGTAGGCAGCACGATTGCACTGAGCACGTGCAACAAGCCTTTAAACCTCTAGGTGTCCCTAGTAGGAGGAGTGTTGTCTCCTGAGGGTTTTCAGCGGATTGCACCCACAAAATCCAATAATAAAAGGAAGATCATGAATATTACATTTAAAGACAAGAATTGTAAAAGAAAAGCCTTGAAAATTAGGGTTTCCAACTAAGCTAGCTTTTCGGTTGTCATGATCCCTATCTTAATGGTCATGAAAAGATGTTAGAAATTACGTCCTCCCTCAATAAAACATTGTCTTTATTCTTCATTCCTATCTTTCGTCCAAACATCGATCATATAACCCTGCGTGTGTGTAAAGACATCCCTACATCCGGAGAATTCAATTCAAGCTATCATACTCTTGCCCATCAGCCTCAGTACTTTTTAATTAATGAATATTTAGATTGCTCACACACTTTCATGCGACCGTTAATACTTCTTGAGGTACTAACCGACCGATTACTCATGTGCTTGCTTATTTGGTGTATTTTCCTCGCCTTGCACCACCTCAGGCATAGCAGTGACTCCCAGACCAGTTGGCCTTAGGGCACTAGGTGAAGAGGCACCCTCGCTATAAATTTTTTTATTGCCCTTGGTGATAACAAAACCAGTGTCCATTTTTTTTTCACCACTTTATATTTTATTCATTTTTTTTTATTTACTTCATACATTGGCTTTAAGACAAGAGCATTTCAAGGTATCCTCTACTATCCCGGGCTTTAAGACTTGTGTAAGTGCGAATAGCAGGGTATCAACGTTCAAAATGTTTGGCTTCCAAAATAGAAACTATTTTTCAGACTTATTTTTATCCTCAGATTAGTGACGTCCTTCATCTTACTAACCCTTGGGACAACGGCTCATAACTATTTATTACTAGTTCGTATAAGAAAACTTCTAATTTTCTTAGTTTTCTTAAATTTTTCTAATCTCATGGATGTAATTTTTCACTATCTAATCTTTTATTATCTTATTTATGTACAAAAAATGTTTTTATCTTTTTGAAAATTTTTAAATTTTTATAGGTTTTTGAAAAAATGTTTTGTGCTTATGCAAATGATATGCAAATGATGCGAAAAATAAGCACAAACCTCCCCCAAACTTGTTTTCAACAGTGTCCTCACTGTTGCCTTCTGCTAAATCTACAAAACCTGTAAGCTTGGGAGGAATTTATTAGTGGGGGCAAAATATTTAAGTGAAGATCCTCCCCCAAACTTATTTTTGGCTCAAAATTTTTGTAAAAATTTTCTTTTCAAGAGCCCCATAAAATACCCCCCCCAAACTTGAGTTATGCAATGTTAATCTTTTGAAAATCATATGAGGGGGTCAAGAATTATTGGTCGATGCCAAGTTTTGCAAAGACCGAATATCAACACCAACCATTCGAAAATTTTATCAATGCAGTGCTCAGGTTGGTAGAAGAAGAAGTGGGGAAAGATTAAGTGGTGGAAGAGAGTGTGTGTGCGTCTCGTATTGGAGAGACGATGCAGTGAATGTGATGGATTGCTCGCATTCTTTTTACAGTTCAGAAGAAGGGGTGGAGGTTCAATTTCAGTGATTGGATGTGGATTCATCTCAACACCCGTGTCATTCAAAAATGCGAGTTCATCAGCGAAGATTTCCTCAAAAGTTCCATCAATACCCCGATGAATAATGTCATCACAAAGTGCGGGGTGATCTTCAGACTCTAAAAACAGTTCATAACCAGTGTTCGTTGTTGACCCGGACATCTCGGTGGAAGAGTCCGTATGTGTATGATACATAGTTGGGTCAAACAATAACGTATGAAAAGAGTCAAGATCGGTATCAGGAGGATCATCAAATTCGCTGCTGTCAACATCCATTAAGTCGACAGAACATATCTGAGCAGTAGGTTCGGAGGGTACACTTCCCAACTTGTAAATGTTTAGCTCTATTGACCTATTCCCGAAAGATAGGGTCATAGAACCATTACGACAGTTGATTATTGCATTAGAAGTGGCCAAAAAGGGGCGACCTAAAATCACCGGAATTTGATTCCGTGGGTTCGCTACAGGCTGTGTATCAATTACAATAAAGTCCACAGGGAATATAAATTCCCCGATTTTTATTAACACATCCTCCAGTTCACCCCTAGGTTTGGTGATTGATCGGTCAGCCATCTGGAGAGTGCAATGGGTTGGCTTCAACTCTCCGATACCTAGTTGCTCATAGACTGAGAAAGGAAGCAAGTTAACACTAGCGCCAAGGTCTAGTAGAGCACGGTTGATGTGTTTTTTCCCGATAGAAATGGAAATAGTAGGATATCCATGATCCTTACGTTTCCTCGGTAATTGTTGGGGGAAAGCCGTGTCTATTGTTTTTTCCATGAAAATCTTCTTGGGCACTTGAGTCTTCCTCTTCCTAGTGCACAAGTTCTTAAGAGTTTTCGCATAGGACGGAACTTGTTGGATGGCATCTAGGAGAGGGATGTTGGTGTTAACTTGCTTAAAAATGTTCATAATCTTCTCCATATGTGGACTTGGTGCGTTTGCCCTTAACCGATTAGGATAAGGTGCTTTAGCAATAAGCGCTGGGTCCATCATAGGAGAAGGAAGTGGGGGTAGACATGATCCCAAAAGAGGAGTGGGGATCGTCTGTGGAGAACTAGAAGAGATGGACTGAGGTGGCGAGCCTTGTGGGAAACGAAGAATAGGCTCGCAAGAAGGTGGTGGGGTAGAAGAACTGGGGTCAGAATTAGAAGTGTGTGTGGAAGGAAAGGTCTCAGCCGAGGTTTTATTGATTGATTTATCAGTGTCATCAAACTCTTCCCCAACGTGATTATCAAGCACTCTTCCAGATCTCAACATGGTTGCATTCACAAGATGTGAATAGCCAGGATTGGGTAAAGATTGAGCTGGAAGTTTCCCTTTCTCTCTTGCACTCATTTCGGCTTTTAATCGTGCAATTTCTTCTTCCATCGATTTAATACTCTCGCTTTGGGACGCAGAGTTTTTCTCAATTTTATCGACAGAAGACTTTATTTCAGCCGATACTTGCATGAGATTTGTTAGAAGCAAGTTTATGAATGAAGAGGATTCATCAGTCCCGGTCAACTGCAAAGGACTAGATGGTGCGGGTGTGTTGACCGGATTTTGGAAATTTTGTGCTTGAAAGGGGTGCTGACTAAATTGAAGTTGTGGTTGCTGTTGTGGTGGAGGAAGCCTTTGGAAATTGTTTTGGTTTGCAACCGTGTTTTGAGATTGTGATTGGTTCCAAGCAAAGTTAGGGTGATTCCTCCAACCTTGATCATATGTGGAGGAAGATGGATCGTTTCTAGGTCTTTGAAATGCGGCATTGGTATGCTCATGACCTTGAAACGGACATTCTTCCGTCAAGTGAGACGGATCAGAACAGCAGCCACATACAGTTTTGGAGAGTGACATTTGATTTAGGGTGGCGACTAAAAATTTGTTTTCCATAGTCTCGAGTTTCTTTTGTATAGCTGCAATGTCAGCTCTAACTCCTATGGAAATATCATTGCCATCCCTAGACGATTGACTCACACCCTCCCACTGTAAAGATTTTTCAGCGAAATCTTCTAGAAAATTCCAGGCTTCCCCATCATCTTTAGTCATGAAGTTGCCTTGACACATGGACTCAAGGGTCTGTCTTGTGTTAGGAGTAATGCCCTCATAAATGATTCGGCACAGTTCCTATCTCGGGATGCCGTGATGTGGACATTGGACTAACAGATCCTTGAAATGTTCAAGACATTTTGAAAATGTTTCATTTGGAAGCTGGGAGAATTGATAGATTTCGCTACGGACTCGAGCTGTCTTTTGGTGTGGGTAGAATTTCTTAAGGAATGCTTTGACGAATTCGTCCCAATTTGAAATGGAATGTGCGGTAGTGTTATATAGCCACTTCTCGGCTAAATCGCACAAAGTGAATGGGAGAAGACGAAGACGCATAGCATCCACAGACAGCTGTGAAGTACCCATCATTGCGCATACATTTTCGAATTTCGTGATAAACACGTATGCGTCCTCAGACTCGAGACCGTGAAATTTTGGTAGAAGGTTGATGTATTGGGGTTTTATTTGAAAATTTTCCCCATTGGCTGGTGGAATGGAAAGACAAGTGGAAAGGGGACCTCATGTAGGATAACACCTCTCTTGGAGAGAGGTGCGAGGTGGAATCTGCGCACCAACGGACGGCGGCAGAGTAGTGGTAAAGAAGTTCGATGGAGTCGGATCCATCGATATGGGTGTGGTGGTGGGTAAAGAAAAGGTAAGTGTAGAAATACCGACTTTAGGGTCGATCGGGGGACGCGGACTGAACAGGCACTAGAATCCCGTTGTCCAGCCTATCTTCACTAAAAAGGGTTAGTATAAGTGGCAGCGTGAATTTATAATTAAGGGAATGATGAATGAATGCGGTGTTTGTTTTGAAAAAGGGATACGGACTTTGAAAATATGATGCAACACAACAAATGCAACACACAAAACCCTAATTCTAGTGGTCACCTAGGTCAAACTCTAGACCGCTCCTAACTGCCAAAAGACAAGTTGCAGGATCAATCCTCCACTGCCTCTTTGTCCCCCTGTGGCCAGGTAAGTACCAGGTAAGTGGGAAGGTACTCCACTACGTAAGTAGTGGGCCTAATTAATAACCACTAACCTTCGACACACTTGCCTTAGACACCACAAGAAAACGCGGATAAGCAATGAATTACCCACGGCCTTCTTTTGTCCTAAGTGAGCGCGACGGTCCTTAGAGTCATCTCTAGATCTTTTTTAATTAATGAGGGTAATGCTGATGCAAGTTTGTGATTTTTGGGGCTTAGGAAGGGTAATGAACTCCCCACCTAATCTGGATTTGGTCTTTGCCCCTTAATTTCCGTATTAATTATGCAAACAACCACAAAATCAAAACACGCACAAATTTAATTTTGCTTTTGCGGCGCTGTGATTATTTGCAAAGAAACCTGCACAAAATGTTAGTTGGAGCTAAAAGAGGAGAGAGGAGAAGGTAAGAAAGCACCTGAGGAATTTTGGTGCAGAGATACCTCAAGGAGGCCGCGGTTCCGCCGCAAATAGTGGCAATTGCCGCCCTTCCGCGGTCTTATGTGCTGACCACTGCACCAAAATTCTTGAGGCTGCTACTGTTCAGCCCCTGAACTCTCTGGAATTTTCAGAAAAAAATTTCTCCAGCTCCAATGATCCCAGATTTCCTCGCAATCAAATCACAAAACACGTATTAGGGTTTGTGCGAGTTTAGATCTAAAAATTATAATGGAATAAATCTTTCAACTCAAATTTCAAAATACGAACAATTAGCGCACTATCCCCGGCAACGGCGCCATTTTGATTTTATGATTTCGGATTGTGTGAATGGAAATTGTATAGAAATCACAACCAAAAATATTTTGACCGCAATCAATAACGGTGTCAATTGTAGCGCGTTAGTAAGTGCGGATCGTCCACAGGGAAAGTGTAATCGTTCGTCTTTTGAATTAGATGAATTGAAATTTTAATGAAAAGAAAACAAACAATTCATGATTTATATTTGAAGTTCAAGAATTAGAAAATCTAGATCTAATAACAAGAAAAAGATAGAATCAAGAATTGAGAGTTTGTTGATTTTTCCAAACCAAATATCAAGAATCGAAATGAGGCTCGTAGGAATCGATCGGATCTATAGATGTGATGTAATCTTACAATGACGTATTCTTATCCTTCGATGAATTGATACTAGATCGATGATGATCGACATGAATTAGGGATTTCTTGTGAAACCATCTTATCCCTTGTTCTTTCATCGATATCATTCACATTCTAGCCTCTAGTAAATTCAAGAAACGATCGTAGATCCCTAATTTCGAGCGATAACAATCAAGAAAGTATCACGACGAAACTAGGTCATCAATTCTTGAACTTGCTAGGGTTTACAAAACTCATAGGACTTAAAAATCGTATTAAGATTTGTTACATCATCATTCTACAATCGTCTCGATTCCTCCACGAGCGGAGTTTTACTCAAACATCACAACAAGAACAACAATTACAAATTGAGATCTAATCATGATGCAAGAATTACAAGAAAGCAAGATTAAAGAATTTCACCTTTTATTTATATCAACAATTTCATTACAATCGCTCAAGAACTATAAGAGGAAGAACTCGATCGTCGATTTGGCTTCGCTAGGCTCCGTGAGTCGCGGATCGGCTTGGATCACTTGCTCGGTTGGAGATCGGCTCCGCTCCTAAAAGGTTGAAGGGCTTCTTGCTTGATTGGTACTCAAGATCTTGAATTTGGAGTGGAATTAGGGTTAGGGTTTCGCACAAGCCTTGTCACTAGACTTGTGGAAGAAGATGAAGAATTAGAGGTAAAGAATGAGGAGACTAACTAATGTTTAATGAACTAATGATTGAAAGGCTCAACCCTTAGATCTAGGTTCCTATTTATAGCCATCAAAACCCTAGATCTAGGATTTGAATTTTAAGTTTCCCTCCAAAAGTTTGTTAGATGAAATTTGAATTTCCCTCTAAAAGGTTGTTGAGGAGAAGCTTCTAGATGTGATTAGTTAGGAGGGAGCTTCTAGAAGAGGTTAGTTAGGAGCTTAATTAGGATTAGCATTGCTTAATGATCTTTGCTGATCTGGCAGTAGCTTCTAGGTCCTTCTGGAATTTGAGGCATCTTAAATGAATGTGGGCCCTGAGAGATGAATTGTGCACTGAAAATTATTTGCTGATGTGTCTAAACCGCCGCGGTTCCGCGGCAATAGCTGGCTTAGGCCGTGGAACCGCGGCCATTTATGGGCCTTGGGCTTCCATCTTTTCTGGTAATTCCCCATATAATATATGGGCCTTGTTTTCATGTGTTGAATTTTGTAATTACTTCTGCATTGCTACCAGATCTGCATCTTTTGAGTTGGCGTAATTTTGTTCAGCTCTTTGGCTTTTCTTCCGTATTTTCCTGCACGGATCTCCAAACAAGTGTTGCACAATATAGGGATGATGCGATGCCATGAAATGCCGTCAATTTCCTTTATAGTGCCGGTTTTAGAGTCTAACACATGCAATCTGATATTTAACGACTGATTTGCTAATATGTGAAATATGAATACCGAACACTTCTAAATGAGTGCAAATGATAGGGAAATTGCCGGTTAAAAGATGCATTATTTTCGACTGATCAGGGCTGAAGATGGTCCGAATCTGCAGTGACTCTGCCCTGGTCGTGTGCCAGGTGACTGGCCGTTTCGAGGCACGGGAGCCTCTGATGGTGAAATATTTAGCCAAGGTAAGAAGACTATGAAAAGACTTCGATGAAGTTCAACTGGAGCAGATCCTCCGGCACCTAAACGCCCAGGCCGACGCTCTGAGCAAGCTAGCTTCCTCCTATACGGCCAACAACAAGAGAAATATTCTCTTCGATGTCTTGCCACGGCCTAGCGTGGAAGACAGAGCGACAACACTTCATGTTTGCACTGCCCGGGAAGAAGACTGGGACTGGAGGAAGCCCCTCGTAGAATTCCAGAAGGAGGGTACGCTCCCAGAAGATCGAGGGGAAGCACGCCGCCTCCGAGCCAAAACCCGCAATTTTGTTTGGAGCAGCGGAAACCTCTACAAGAAATCCTTCACTCAACCTCTTCTTCGGTACGTCGACCCCCATGAGGCTGACTACGTCCTCCATGAGGTTCACGAAGGGGTCGGCGGAGCACATCAAGGGGCCCGCACCTTAGTTCAGAAGACACTACTCTAAGGATACTATTGGCCGACCATCCATCAGGACGCTCAGAAGCTCGTCAGAAGGTGCAAGAGCTGCCAACTCCATGGCACCATACCCCGTCTTCCGGCTACCATGCTAACGGCCCTGACCTCCCCATGGCCGTTTGCCCGGTAGGGGATGGACATGGTAGGCCAACTCCCTACTGGTACGGGCGGGCACAGATACATCCTCATCGCGGTGGACTACTTTATGAAGTGGATCGAGGCCGTCCCCATCAGAAAACTGGACGCCACCACGACCATCAAATTCCTACAAAACAATGTAATATCCCGATTCGGGATCCCGAAGTGTGTCGTTACCGACTACGGGACGAGCTTCAAAAATGACAAAGTCAAAGGGTTCTGCAGCGAATACCATATACTGATGAAGTTTGCCACGGTCACGCATCCTCAATGCAATGGGCAGGCCGAGGTCGCTAACCGGGATATCATCCGAGGTCTTCGAACTCGTCTGGAAGGAAGACAGGGTAGTTGGGTCAACGAACTGCCTCGGGTCCTGTGGGCCATACGCACATCGAAGAAGACCCCTACTGGAGAGACTCCCTTCAGCCTCTGCTACAGCACCGAGGCGATGGTCCCAACAGAGATTGGGTTGCCCAGTTATAGAGTCAAGCACTTCGACGACGAGGCTAATACCTTGGCGCTCCGAACTAATTTGGACATCTTGCTGGAGAAGCGGGACCGGGCGCAGATCAAAACCGCCGCTTACCAACAGCAAACTGCTCACTACTATAAATCCTGAGTCAAGCATCGCACGTTTAAGGTTGGGGATCTGGTCCTAAGGCGAAACAAATTCGTAGACCAAAGCAAGCTGCACAAGTTTTCCTCAAAATGGGACGACCCATTCCTTGTCTCCGAAGTATTTCCCGGCGGGGCCTATCGCTTGCAAGACGCGGCGGGTCGCAAATTTCCATGGCCTTACAACGCCGAGAAGCTAAAGTTGTATAAGTGATTTTGAAAATTATATCTACGAATATATGTTTCTTTTTTGCCAAAGCGATGTAAATTTTTCTAAGTCTTTTGAATTAGAAGAAAATCCTCCTATGTGTTTCCCTCTTTCTCGGTTCAAAGGTCACTGGTTCCGTTTCGTGAAAATACTAAAACACACCAAGAAGATAAAAAGGAAACAATAGTACGTCGCAAAAAAAGAATTTTATTTATCAAAGTTATTGTGGGCTTCTCTGTCTTACATGAAAATTAAAATTACAACAGAGGGGTATGGGGTCGAGAAAGCACTGGTGGTGGTACTCCGTGGAGATCTCCGCCAGCCAAGCCCTGCCCCTTCAGCCCGTTCCCTCTGATGCTGCCAACGTACCCGGGATGACACGGAAGCACCGGAACTTCCATCCGCCGGGCAAGAGTCCGTGATCTGCCTCTTTTGAAAACACTCCAAAAGAAGGGCCGCCGATTGATCATGCTTGTTCTTCGAGATAAGGCCGAGGAAATAAAGCGTGTGCAGCTTATCGAGTGCCTCATCCTGCAGTTCCTCAGAGAGGGGGTCGTACAGCCCCGGGGACCTCCTCCAAATTGCATACATCATCAATTGGAGGAGGGACAACCGACGAGGAAGTAGACGGCCGAAATGGTCCTCGATGCGCTGGACCACACCCCGGTACGTCTCCTCGGAGAGGGACTGGTTGTACAAGTAGACGTCATTGGAAGTGACGGTCTCTTCAATCGTGTAGATGCACCCGGCCATCTCAGAAAAGCAATGCTGAAAGAAACCCATCTCCTTCTCTATTTATAGCCTCAACAGAATCTCCCAAGGGCTGAAATTTGCGCGCGGATGGGCGCGAATCCTGGGATATTTTCAATTTTTCCAATACAGGACTGCCACGCGACGTGCATCCCGTGCCTCATGGCCGACCGAAGTCGGAAAGACTCGGATTTTGGAACGCCTCGCCTATGCATTTAAGCCACGTGCCGCCCACAACGGTGACTCTTCCAGATTTTCACACGTCGGGGGAGGTCGGGCGACGCCTCGCAAAACCAAGCAGCTTCCCTGCTCGGTCCATCCATGGCTGGTAGTTTACTATCCACCGACACCAAGGATCGAAAGCCCTCCTCAAGAGGCCACCGAGCAGCTTCCCTGCTCAGTCAATCCATAGCTAGTAGTTTACTACCCACTAATGCTAAGGATAAAAAGCCATCATCAAGAGGCCACCGAGCAGCTTCCCTGCTCGGTTCATCCTTAGTAGGTAACTTCTTACCCATCTGCGCTAAGAATCAAAGCCCTCCTCAAGAGACCACCGAGCAGCTTCCCTGCTCGGTCAATCCATGGCTGGTAGTTTACTACCCACCGATGCCAAGGATCAAAAGCCCTCCTCAAGAGGCCATCGAGCAGCTTCCCTGCTCAGTCCATCCATGGCTGCTAGTTTACTACCCACCTGTAAGTGCACGGCGGCGCCCCGGCCGTCGATCCGACGCCAGAAACGCGGAAATGAAAATTTTTGCAAACTAGCAAACCGACACCACCGCGCACTTTTAATCCGGATCGGGCCATTAACTTAGCTACTAGCAAACTAGAATAAGAGTAGAGAAGTATACCAAGCGAGCCGTGTCCTTCGGTCTTCGTCTCCACTCCGATCTCCCGCAGAATCTCCGTACGTCACGTCCTCGTCGGAAAGGGCACCACGTAGCCGATTTCTTTTACGGGCTCCCACCTCTGGACCGAGGCAACTCGGGCGCGAAGTTGGCTAGCCGACGCGTCCAAGATTTGCTGTAGATGTAGTGTAGTAGTTTGTCTCTTTTGGGGTTTATGAAGTTGCCTTTGTGTTGGAGAAGAGAATGAACTTTGGAGAGATGAGAAATGCAATTTTTGGCAAGGCAAAAATGAGAACCACACAAAAAGAAATTTCCTCTCTTCCTCCCTTTTGTAGTGGCCGGCCTCTCTTGGGGAAAAAATGGTGGAGGGAGAAAATGCAAGTGGAGAAAAACAAATGATAATGAGAAAAAGAAATGTCACACCCTTTTTCAAAATCAATCCACTCACAAATCAACTCTCATCACATAAATGCAAAGGATAAGATGCAAATGGAATCTCATGATGAGGAAGCCAAATAATGCAAGAAAACCCCTCCACAAATGTTATTTGCAAACTTGCAAATAACCCCCTCAATCAGAAAGTCCGGCCGCGAAATAACAAAAGAAAACCGGCCGGAACGGAATGCAAACTGGCAACTTCAGAAAACTGATCCCATAATAAATTATAGGAAAACCCCGCTACTGCATATACATGCCCACATTTGTATTCCCACTGAACACAAATGCAAAAAGACAAAACTACACTGTCTAATACTAGAATCCGGCTTAAGCCAAAACCGGCTAGTAAAAACCGTCCGATCACGATCCGTGCAATACCGCACGTATCTGATCGAACCCTGCCATATCTCCATACGGCCTCTACAGCGTTTCGCCCGAAACCTGAGTAACTGTGTGTGGTGGACTCTAAGGACTCGTCAATACTATGGCTGTGGATTTAACCACTAGCACGTCAGAGGTATTAGCCATACGTGACGGGCCACCAGCTATTGACCAAAAGGGACGTCGATGAGCGAACTCATCCTGACACCCTACTGAGCCTGTCAGTGACAATATCCGTACAGTCCGGTCCGTTCGTCTATGAGTATCGCATGGCGGGCCTAGGGGGTTGGTAAAAGTCAGACCCCCAAAAGCGGTACAAGTCGTGTCGGAGTGTAGCCCAGAACACCCTGAGATACTACTGGAATACCTACCAGCAAATCTCCTGCCTTGGCCAAAGACTTTTCATGTACTGGCTCTCCTAGACACATCGCGACCTCACCCCCAATACCGGGAGAGACGAACCCCTGCAAATCTGCTCACTGCCTCCATGTGGCTCGGGACTGTACCCAACTAAAACCTGTTTGCACGTCTCCTTTGAGCGTGGTAGGGTAGTAATCAAAGCACAGTGGGAACTCACATGAGACAAATGACGATCTCAAGTCGATGAACTAACCTGTACACATGTCACCAGGGAACTGCTATCTGACGTCAGGTATAATACCAACTAGCAGGTTCCCGACGAGTCCTGTCCGGTGTACTTATAACCCAATGAGCACCTGTATACATCTTAGGTGAACCAACTGACACCAGTGGCTTGTGAGACCGGCCACCGCCCCTCGTCGGGGTCTCGACTGTATACACTAGTCTACTCTGGAGAATCGATGCCCTGTCTCGAAACTCCCACGACTGGGGACCTTTTAAGGATGTGCTTACAGACCCCAGCTCTCACGTATATGATCGCCCTCATACTGCTGGTAGTCAAGCAAGAATCCTAGGGGCTCTATCAACGTGTAATAGCGACTCGTAAGGTCACCTAAAGCAGTACACGATGATAAAGATAAACCAGATAGCATACTATCATCTTGAGTAAGACTGTCCTACTGGGACAGGTCCTCCCTCAATCATTGCAATCACGTGCCTGTGATCTAATAATTGACTCTGAGGGCACTATCTCCAACACCACCGACGCCAAGGATCGAAAGTCCTCCTCAAGAGGCCACCGACCAGCTTCTCTGCTCGGTCCATTCTTAGTGGGCAACTTCCTACCCATCTGTACTAAGGATCAGAAGCCTTCAACCTCGGCAAACGCCAACCAATCTAAACTAGGCTCTTGTCTAACTCTTTCTAGGAGAAGTGGTCGCCGGTCCAACTCAAAGGAATGGGCAAATCTATACCTTTCTACTCGAAGGAGCCAACCGACGTACCTTAAGTGAGCAATCGCCACCTTGACTTCGGGGCCATAAGGACACCGGCCTTTGTACACTTAGACAAATAATTGGATTTCACTCGACGCACGATCGCCTACTAAAGAACCAGTCATCGACCTGTGGTCCGACTCGTCAAGCGAGGAAAACGCTAACAAGCTCACACAAACAAGAAAACATTGCCACGCAAGCATTTACGAAACGGCTTTATTCACAACTTGGGAGTCTTTACAAAGGTATTATAGGCTCCTCAGCCTTACAAAATTTCCCGAAGGCTTACAAGATTCCAAAACAAAAAAGAAGAAGTCAGAAAGGCTCAGGCCTCGGAACCGGGGAGGACCTCGATTTGCTCCGCGCTAGCATCGGTAGCCGGGGTGGTGGCTTTAGGGTTGTCACCCCCACCAGGAGCTTCGGTACTGGGAGCCGAGGTGATCGCCTTATCCCCAACACTCCCACCAGGAGCCTCTCCCCCGGCGGCACCTCCGGCGGCATCCCCCTGTGTCTCATCCTCGAGGGGGTACTTGAGCCGGAGCCCGCCGTTGGCAAACTCTGGCATCAACGCCTTGACGGAATCGAGAGCCTGATGCTAGACAAGGGCCAAGGCATCAGCAAGGTCGGTGTAGAATTGATCCGACATCTTGTACTTCTTCACCGCCTTTGCGGCTCGGAGGTCGGTGAGCTTCATCCCTTCCTTCACCGCCTCATTTTCCCTCTTAAGGGTGTCCCGCATCTTCTTCATCATGGCGTTGAGCACCCTGGCCTCCTCCAAGTTAGCCTCGACGGCCTTGTTGGACTCCTTCAAAATTCGGATGGACTCCTTGCATTTGGAGTTCACCACCTCCTCGCGACCACCCGATTTTCGAGGGCGACGATCTTTTTCTTCGCCTGACGCAGCTCCTGGCATAGGCCCTCCTCCCGCGAAGAAGACTCGCCGACCATCTGCATCGCCGGGGCAATTTCCTCGTGCTCCATGTTGGCGATAAGGGAGTAGTACTAGAGGACCTGGGGAAGATGAAAGAGGAGGTTAGAAAAAATATCCAAAGCAAAAACCTAAACGGAAAGCGAATACCGACCTGAACAGCCTCCTGAGAAATGGCGGGGACTTGGGCCTTGAAGGTCCCCCGGGGAATTTTGCCCCCGGCCGATCGTTCCATCTCTAAGAGCAAGTTGTCGGCGACAGAAAACCCCGAGGGCACTTCGAAACAAACGTCCCCCTCCTGCACGAAGATCGGAGAGGACGTTGATCGAGATACCGTCCTCTTGTACCTCTTGAAGGGGACCTCGGGAAGGTCATCCTCGTCCTCTACCTCCAAAACCCGGGGCTCCGGCTCCCGATCATACTTACGGCTCTCCTCGCGGCTGGTCTCTGAAGCCCGGGCGTGGTGGAACACCTAGCCAAGGCGGCCGCTGGTGGGGCCGGGATCGTAGCGGGGCGGGACGGGCTGGCGCCCCTGGCCTTCCTCCCCTTCTTCTCGGCCACGATAGCCAGAATTTGGATCGGTCCATCGGTTTTGCAAAAAAGAAAAATATAGTGACGCCAGAAAGAATAGAAGAAGAATATGCAAGTTTAGACAGGTCACCTAGGCTCCTAACTTACCCATGAATTAGTGGGCTGAGCCCGGCCCAACTGAGGGCCTGCTCGGAAAGCAAAACATCAGCCCATTGGATAGGCTCCCACGCCGACACCGCCCTCGCTTCGGGAGAGGACGACCGCTTCACCCGCGGGCGGTCAGCCCTATGCCACTGTACAGACATAGACCAATCCTCACCATCGGGTGGCCCGACAAATATAAACTTCTTCTTCCATTCATGGATGGAAGAAGGAACTGCTACGACCACCGACCCGACCGCCCCTCCCCTATGTTTTCTAAAGGAAACATACACCCATCTCGGCTCGTCCTTACGGGTGCCGGGATGATTTTTATAGCAAATGGAGGAAAGGAGAAGGTTCAAGCTGAAGGGGATTTCTTCGAGTCTCAACCGGACCAGGAACCCGAGGAGAATCCTCCACGAGTTCGGCACTAGCTAGCCCGGAGCTAGTTGAAAACAACATAGCACCCCGTATACCTCGGGGGAGAAGGGTAGACGTATTCTGGACCAAAAGGCATCCAAGTATAAGGCGATCTCCGTTCCCTGCACCTGGTCCGCCCTCTCTCCCTACCTAGCCAAGCGAAGCGAATAGCTAGGAGGAATGTGGAAGCGATCCCGGATTATGGTGAGATCGTCTAAATTCGCAGGAGGGAGGGCGCATCGCGAGCATTCCTGATGTGCGCTTTGGGGACTCTCCCCGTCGCATGACCACTGGAAGCACGAGTAACCCTAACTCTACAGGGGAAATCCGACTCGGAAGGGGCAGAGGTAAAAACAGCAGGAGATTCGCTAGACTCTACCCTAACTATCTCAACAGACTTCTTAGAGGAAGACATCTAACCTGAGTCAAAGAATGAGTCCTCCGAGGAAAGAGTGCGAGAGATCCGATATAAAGGAAAGGGCGCCGAGCTAACTCTCGCAGCGATGGAGAAATAATAGCGAAGTGTAGACCCTGAGGGGATCCCACCTCTATTTATAACGTTTTGGCAAACGCAGATCGTTTCCTGCCAAAACAACGCTTCGCGCTCGACGGCCGTCGACGTTCCACGTGTCGCGCAATCATTGAACGCGTCCCTTCGAGCGGAGAGGACAGCGGTGACCCGTCACGTTAGCCAACCGGCGTCGGACACATGGCCTGGCGCCTCAACGAACGTACGATCGAATTGGTGCTCCCTCTTTAATGCACGATCTCCTCTCTGATCCGCTGACGTCATCAAAAGATATGCCTAACTGCCTCGAGAATCGTGCCGACGAGGTCTCTAACTACGAACTGAGCCCGGGTGATCGATCAGACCACTCTCGACCCGACCATAAAATAGGTCGGGACTAGAGTGGGGGGCTAATGATGATGCTCATAAGTGAGAGCTCTCCGGATCATGACACGTGGCAGAAGATATGTCCCGATGCATACGGAAACAGGGCAATGACTACACATTGGAAGCGTCCCCCGGGCTATCGTCCCGCTGTCTGGACCCGACCTTCGAGGATTCCCTGAACAGTTCTGTGGTCGGTGGGTATACGATCATTGGCTCACCTCCGAGCTCTCCTATATGCTGAGCTTCCTCAGCCCTCTCAGCTCGCCTCCGCGCTATCACAGGACCGAGCTTCCTCAGCTTCCCGCTCGCCTCCGAGCCTCCCGCCGAGTTAAGCTTCCTTGGTCCTATTGAGCAACCCAGAACGCAAATCACAGGCGTCTCCGCCACGGCTCCGCGAATCTCGCCAGATGCAAGATATCCGCCGTCCCACGATCCCGCATTCCACGCCGTCGCATCCCCATTAACAAGCGTATCTCGTCATTAATGGGGGGTCCCGCCATTCTCGCAGACGTAACGCCAGGGGCGTAACGGCCGGCAAGAATCTCGCGGCCGCTAGCCCATGGCTACCGCTCTATAAACCCCTCTCTCAGACTCGGGTAAGGCAATTCTTATCCAATAGGCCGCTATTCTTCTCAAATATCTCGACTAACTTGATCGTCGGAGGGTCCATGTTGGTACAACCATCCCGGGACTTCTTTACAGGTAGCTCGGCTTCACACCAAACCAAACCCATTGAGATCCACACACCTCAGGAGACAATCCTCAAACCTAATCTCAGCCGTTCGCCAACGCTGTTGGCAGATCGTTGAAAGACAATATCTGAAGGAGATCCAGAGCTCCATCATTGCCCATCAATTTACCACATTCAATTCTTTGTCTTTTTTCAAAGTTTATTTAGCCATATCAAAATTATATTTCCATAATTGATCTTGGTTTGCTATTTGTTTATATGAGGTATTTCTTGCTAGCTGTATATAATTTCTTAGTCCCACATCATAACCAAAACAAGATGGCGCTGAGAAAAAAGCTATAAAAGGAGGATTAATGCTTTTAAATAGATCATGTTGGACTTTTGGCTGAGATCAAGCGTAGTATTTGTTTTTATCATTTTAACATCTCATACTTGGGGCATCGGCTCACTATAATATTAAATTAATTTTTTTGTCTGGGAGAGGACTCATCTACAGTAGCTTGCTGTGGACCTTTGTGTAAATTTTCTTAATAAGTTTGGTTGTTGTAATCTTTTAATTACATTACTTGCATCCTCGTAAAATTTGTTTTCTAATTACACTTCTATAATTGGTTTTGTATATGTAATGATCATGCACCTGGCTAAAATAAGATTATGAACTTTCTGTTTTTATTAACATGTTTTTTTTCTTGAACTGTTGCTCATTATTAAGAAAGTTGTACTTTTTCTTTTTTTTAAAAGGGTGATGGTAACATAAAATTTATACATTAGCCTGTATTGTAATAATGTATACATTAACATAAAATTTATACATAAAATTTATTTTTTTAAAGGATGATGGTAACATAAATTTTATACATTAACATGTTTTTATTAACTTTTTCTTTCTTTTAAAAGGATGATGGTAACATTATAGTTTTCTTTAATAAAAGGATGATAGGGATGTAATAATTATGTATTAGTCTTATACTCGTGCAACTTGGACTGTTCGGAAAGCTTAGAGTTTGTTTAGTATTTTACATCAGAATTGTAATAATCGTAGGGACATATTTTCAAACACTTTTTCTCGATCGATATTTCTAAAAGATAATTTGAAACACAAAATGACAACTGGAATGATTAAGGCCTAGTTTGTCAACAAGGTTTCGGAGACCATGGTTTCGATTAAATTAAAATGAAACCACGGTTTGCATGTGTATAAACCATGATTTCATAAAATTAGGATTTTGTATGAAACCAAGATTTGGTTTAATTTAAGTTATTTTTAAGTGTTAGAGAGAGATAAAGAGAAACGGCACAAAACTTTCCAAAAATTTACTATTTTTAGAGTATAGAAAAATGGAGTTCTAGCTTTGAAACCTTTTGAAACCACGGTTTAGGAAACTCTATTTTGGTTGCCAAATGGGCATCAGTTATAAATTTTGAAGTTTAGTCTGGAAACCTTATCAAACCACAAGTACCAAACATTTAAGTCTCTGTAGTGTGGAAATGTTCTTCTACTTTAAGCCTTCAAATATTTTCAACTCTCTAAAAAAATCTCTACCATTTCATCTACATAATTCTTTCAAATATCTTTTAACAATAGATGGCAGAGGGTATGATAGGTCCAATATAACTGCAATATGTCAACAAAAATTTCACTCAAGTAGGATGATATATGCTGAATTTAAGGAGCTCATCCACAACCAATGAAAAGCTGAGGGCAAAATAGATTCCTATTTCATGGGAATTGCTTTCCCATATCCGAAATAAAAACATCCATTTTGGCATCTTTGTTCTTTTCATTTCGACATTCGACATTTCCTTTTTAAGGTTTTTTCTGAATCGGGAATGATGGGAGAATCAAGCATGGCGTACGTGAAAATAACAAAGGATCATGATAAGCCAGTGGAGGAGGAGATCAATCCTGGGGAGCTCAACCAGCCCATTCGCGTTCCTCATGTATGCGCATTAATCTTTTCTCATATTTACCTTGTTTTTATATCCAGATATATAAAATGTTTGCTGAGATTGTATATCTTGTGCTTTTTGTAGTTGGAAGGTCAGAAATGTTACGAGTGCGGACAATATCTTCCTGCAAGCTATGAGCCGCCTAAGAATGAGCCGTGGACGACCGGAATCTTTGGATGCCTAGAAGACAATGAGAGTTGTAAGATTTTATCATGCTTCCTTGTTTTCCCTAGGAAGAATGTTGAGCCACATCAACCATCTTTTAGATAATTTTTATTTATGGTTGGGCTATATATTCCAACTTGGTACCAATAACCATACATGTCTTCCCTATGAAACTACTATCAAAATTCTTAAATTACGGAACCTATGATAAACTTTCGTCGTAAGAGTTGGCTTCCAAAACACTTACACTAGCGCACCATGGAAACCACTGAGTACCTACAAGCAGATACAATGGTCTCGAAGGAAATATTTCATGAGTTGTATCTCCGGCTGCCAAGCAACCAGATCCCTAATGTTTCTAGAATCTGATGATTCGACGGCCGTTTGCACCATAATAGTTGCCACCATGAAACTTTCGCTACTACAGTAATCGTTTGTCCCTACAGATTTACAAACCACTGCCCCTACGAATATACCCGTAGGAACATAAAATTCCTCCGTATGTCCAAAAGCCGTAGACGCAAGTCTGTGTCCTGAACATACGCCTACGGAGTAATAATTGCCCCTACGGAGTAATACATAGGGACATTTATCCCTATGGATTACTCCTTAGGAACATAATCTTTATTTAATTCATTGGTTTATAAAATAAAATACTTATACCTACATATTTATTCGTAGGGCCTGATAAATGTCCCTACGGATTTATCCGTAAGTCATGATAAATGGCCTTACGGATTAATTCGTAGGGGCAAGTTTTGCCCCTGTTACTGAATCCATAGATACAAAATATCATATATTATCTGATATTTTGTCCCTATGGCGAAATGTGTAGGGGAAAATTTTGCACCTACGGATTAATCCGTAGGAACAAAATATCAGGGTTTTTTTTTTAAAAAGAAGCTTCCTGTTTATTCCCTGTGCCGTTCATATTAATATATATATCATATAACCAAATACAGAAATATTCATAATTAACATCTCACGCAAAATATATAAAAGAAATAAACAAACATAATACGATATCAATCTAAATCATCGTAAACAAGCAAACAACCACCAACATCGTCCAAAATATATACAATATGTATCAGATAAGTACAAACATCCTCAAAAATATAAATAAAACTATCCTAGCTCGGTCCAGCTCCTCCACCTCTAATAATCGCCATAATCTGGCGCATCTGCTTCTCGGTACAATCCTGAGTCGTCAAAAATTCGACTGATGAAGGAGCGGACTGTGGGGGAGTCTGAGCAGGCTGTGGAGCTGTAGGAGTGGTCTGCGCAATCGTAGCCGAGGTAGTGACTTGCGGAGCCGCAACCGAGATAGTGGCTTGCGAAGCCGCGGCCGAAGGAGATGCATGTGGAGCCGCAGCCGAAGTAGCCTGCCGAATCTGTAAAATTTTGGGTGTAATAAACGAGTAAGAACGGTGTATTAGATTTTAGTCGAATTCGTATCATTATCAGATTATTACGAAACCCCAATCTAAGAATACTAAGGGTCTTAAGCCTACTTTGGATATCTAGTTTGGAAAACCGTTGTTTATTTTAATTAGATAGTTTTATGTAAGCATGATTAATCAAAGCTAAGTCTACAACCAAATAATCTCAGGCTACTAATATTGCATATGTTACTATCTATAATGTGATATAATATTTTACTATTAAGTAATATACGTATCAACATCTCATTTAACTCCTGGATGGTGGTCTTCAAGGCAGCAACATCATGCTCCAGACGTCGCTCACGAGGGGTAGGGGAAGTAACCGCCGGAGTGGAGACCAACCTCATTCGTGCCCTCCATATGCGACGTCTAGGACTGGGGTTTGTACCATCGGATTGATCTGTCCACTAAAATCGATCCCCGATGCCTCCGCCTGCTCCACCACCCGCTTCTACACCCATATTAACCATTAAAATATAAGTATATCATTTAAATTTGAACTTATCAAAACAAAAATTTCATTTGAATTAGAATAAATATTAATACTTATGTAATACTCCTGGGTAGCGGTGTCGAGGAATCGAAACTCGCCTGTGGTGGGATCTATCGAGGTGCCGTGGACGGCAAGATACGCGGTCAACACGCTCGGTGTACCACTCTGCTCCAGGATCTGGGCTCTCTGCAATTCGCCAAAAATTTACATATATTATAAAATAACTCTTAATTTTCATTATATCAAAATAGATCTATTGTAATTTACCGATGCCTCTATGGCGCGAGTAATGCTCTTCGAGCCACCTTTATAAGTGGGGCGACCTCTCTTCGCCGACTTCCTATTCTAAGATTGGTATGTTTCTGCACAACACAATCAGATTTAGTTTTCTAATTAAGAAACACAAAAAATAAATTATATACTAAATAATGAATTACATTTAAATTACAAATCTGTTTGCGCTCAGAGTCGTAATATTGACACAAGAGAGACCATGTATCTACGTCGACTCTGGCAAAGGCCGGAGTATGTAGAAGAGCCGCTCTCTCTGCCTCGGGGGTCGCCAGCCATACCAAATAGCAATCGATCTTCAGCTCGTTCCTATTGTGTCGGACCTTAGATTGCATGTTCTTCATCATGCTCAGGTACAGAGCGTGAAGATCGAGCACTCTCTCAGGGTGATCAGGATCGGGTACAGGTTGAAAGTCGTTATCCAACTGCAAATACAAAAAAATAATGTATTTAAATTACAAGTGTTAAATAATAATAAATTTATTGGATAAGTCAAATGAAAATATATATTAATACCCGAGCCTGATCCCAGAAGAGGGCAAATGAGCGCCGGTGTTGATCGCTCCACTCAACGTAAAGTGGATACTTCTTTTGGATGCGGCTCTCATCCCCCATAAACCGGCCGAACCGCCCGGCATAATCGCCAGTATAGCGATAATCGGGAGTAAAGAAGAGAGAGAATGGTGCCTCCCCCTAGCTCTATCGGGCCTCAGCCTGTGGGACTGATTCGGCCCTCAAGTCCCCCTCTCGGGATGGGGCCGCCCTGCATCTAAAAGAAATATCAAGACAAGCAATATTAAGACAAAACGATATTAAGAAATCAAGAATTAATGAAAATTGAAGTGCGATATATATCACCGGCGCCAGCAGCACGAGCGGAACGATAGTTCCTCCGGTGAGGAACAGCCGATGATCCAGACGTGGATGCATCCCCTCCAACTAGAAAATAAACATTTACGATAAAATTATATGAAGTTAATGTTTATTCTTAAAGGATATATAAAATGAATAAATTATATTTATTCATACTAATCTGCAGGTTGAGCGGAGGTATGGAAGTAGCGGGAGTGGCCTCTGCGCCAGATGTGGATGCACCGCCTATAATTAGACAATTAAAAATAGATTATATAAGTAATTGCAAAAAAAATGTGTATATCTATAATATAACATTTTAAATCAATATGCATGCAATATAGGATATATAAACATACCTGCAGATGCGGTGGTGGTCTCTGCCCGAGACATGGAGGCACCACCTACAGCTAGACAATCAAAAAATGATTATCTAAGTAAGAGCAAAAAGAATGTGTGTATATTTATGTTATAACATTCTAAATCAATATGCATGCACTATATGATATATAAACATACATGCAGGTGCGGCAGTAGCCTCTGCCTCTGATGTGGACGCACCACCAACAGTTAGACAATTAAACGTTGACTATATAAGTAATTTTGAAATAAATATGCGTGTATATTTATAATATTACATTCAAAATGAATATGCGTGCAATATACCTGGAGCTGTGGCAAAGTCCACACGGAAGAAGTCAACCGAAGAGGATACCGATCGGTGTGCAAAACCAGCCTTTTGGAGCTCCCTACGCAGCTTCCCGGGTGGCAGAACCGCTCTGCCTCTGTCTCTGCCGCGGCTGGTGCTCCTGTCGCCCCTCGCTGCTTCAGGTGTCATTATCAGATCTAGATAAGAGTACAATCATTACATATGCATGCAATATATGTATAGATCGTAGAAATGTAAAGTAATAATATAACATTACTGATAACTTTTTTCATTTCGTAGACGCATTAGACATATCTACTTGGATTTCATCATCGATATCATTTCTAACCCACGTAACTTCACGATCAGCCGAAAATAACCTGTCTTTTGAAACAAACGATCGGAGCACTTTAAATCTGTTAGTTGTATGTATGCCCTAGAGGCCAGTATTGTACAGATTATGTATATTATATTGGATGCTTGGACATATATAGAGATGACTTTCTTGCTCGACATGATAGTATGCTATCTGGTTGCTATTTATCTTAACATGTACACTAGTCTCTTTATACTGTCTTATAGTTACATGTTGGTAAAGCCCTTAGGATTTGTACTTGACTACCTGGACTATGATGCAGATCATACTAGTGGGGACATGGTAGTCCATAAGTACATCCTTCAAGGTCCCTAGTCGTGGGTGTATCGAGACGGGGCATCGATATACCAGAGTAGACTAGCGTATACGCTTCTCAACCCATGAGATGGGCGATGGATGATCCCATATCCATCATCCGGGCTCTAGTGTCGGCTTCGTCGGAGAATGGGCAAGCTAGGTCGTCGATGTCCATGCCGAAGATGATCTACGTCGAGGCATCGCTAGATCAAGCTCACAACTTCACCAAGTCAAGAAACTTGTGAAGTAAACACACTCTACTACTTGGCAAGAGGTAGAGGATGAAGAAATAGGAAGTGGGTAGACTTTAGAATTGGATTTCTCACTCATATCATCAATCTACCATTGATGACTTCAAGCTTTTTCTTCATGTGTTTTATGAAGAAGAAGAAGAAGAAGAAGATGAAAAGTTATGATAAGAATAATTTAAATCATCAATAAAAAGAATACTTATCATGACTTAATCATAGTTAGGTGTAGAGAGTGAATCATAGTTAGTGAATGGTTAGGTAAAGGAGATGAAGACAAAATGGTCAAAGTGCATGAAGCACTTAGAAACTTCATGAAGAAAATTGCAACCATTTTGTTTTCTTCTCACAATTTAAATTCAAAATATATATATATATATATATATATATATATATATATATATATATATATAAATGAATGATTAAAACAAAACCCTAACCATTCACATATACAATGGAGTTAAAGTGCACATAACCAAAATGGGCATGCATCATCAAACATGGCAACTTGAGTTAAAGTGAGATAAATCCAATTCTAAAGTGAACCCACCTCCTATTTCTTCACCTTCTACCTCTTGCCAAGTTGTTTTGGGTGTTTTCTTCACAAGTTTCACAACTTTGTGAAGTCGGAGCTTGAGTTTGTGCAACCTCGAAGTAGATCGTCTTTGACACGAAGCCGACGACCTATTCCGCTCGTTTTCCTGATGAAGCCGATGAACGAGTCTAGGATTCGAGAAGGACAGCGAGAGGATGCCTACGTGGAGCCAAGGAAGAGGATTACCGGATCTACAAAGGTTGTAGCATCTAACCTCTAGTTAATTTGTTAACTAGTTTATAGTTTCGCCTAGAATTCTAGCAAAGATCCGTTAACTAGGGTTTCTCGGCACCATATTTTTGTAAAATGGCATGGTTGATGCCTTGAGAGACCTCTATAGGGTGCCTAGGAACCTTTCAAAATCTTCTCTCTTCTTCATCTTCATCGTTGTCCTCCATACGATCCTCGAATTCTGGGACTGTTAGTTATATGTATGCCCTAGAGGCCATTACTGTACATACGATGTATATTGTAGTGGATGCTTGGACATATATATGGAGGATTTTTTTGCTCGACATGATAGTATGCTATCTGGTTGCTCTTTATCTTAACATGTACGATGATTGTCTCTATGTTACATGTTGATAAAGCCCTTAGCATGAGTACTTGACTACCAGAATTATGATGCAGATCATACTAGTGGGGACAGTGTAGTCGATAAGTATATCCTTCAAATGTTCCTAGTCGTGGGTGTATCGAGACAGGGCATCGATATACCAGAGTAGACTAGCGTATAGCTTCTCGACCCATGTAGATGGGTGATGGATGATCCTATATCCATTGGTGTTTGACATTAGAGACAGTATACGGGTGCTCAGTGGAGACTGGGTACACTGAACGGACTCGCTGAGAACTCCCAGATGGTATTATACCTAACGTCAGATGGCAGTTCTCTGGTGATACTGATACAGGTTAGTCTGTAGACCCGAAATCGTCATAGAGTCTTGTGTGATTCCCACTGTGCTTTGATTTCCACCTTACCACGTTCAAGAGAACGTGCAAAACGGTGGCTTTTGGGTACAGTCCCAAGTCACATGGAGGCAATGAGCGATAGGAGGGGTTTCGTCTCTCCCGGTATTGGGAGTTGATGTTGCGCTGTGCTCGATTATCTATAACAGGAAGTTCTTGGCCAAGGCTGCTTCAGAGATATACTGGTAAGTGTTATCAGTAGTTTCTCGACCCGTTATGAGCCTCATATCGACACGACTTATCGAGTTACTGGGGTCTGACGTTTACCACCCCTAGACTAGATATGCGACATATCAGACGAAGAGACCGGACTGTACGGTAGTGTTACTGATTGGATTCGCAGGAGTACAAGCAGGCTTGCTTGTTGATCTTCTGATCGCTTAATACCCGGGTGGCCGTTACGTTTAGCAGACTGCTTGCGGCTTGTGGGTGTTTGATATGATCATCACCTACTGCCGGTGTATTGACGAGTCTTTAGGGTCCTACACAGGGGTTTCCTGGCTCAAGCGAAACGGAGTAGGAGCACATATGTGATATGTGTGGGACCGAGATTGATACGATATGAGATACCGTATTCTATTCTCGCGATTTATGATATCGGTCGGTTATATGCGATATAACCGGGTTATCGGATCAAGAGTTGATTCGATAAGTTGTTACATATGATATTAGTCGGTTATATGTAATATAGCCGGATTATTAAATCAAGAGTTGATTTAATAATTTAATGTATAATTATATATTTGATATATTACATTAAATTAACTAATATTAGCTCACTTATGAATTTTTTCCTCACTTGATGTGTATATTGTATATATGTGATATGTATATTTGTGTACATGTATTGTGTCATGCTTGATGATACATGCAAGATGGGTGTATGAGACTTAAACCATCCTAGGGTTAAGTTAGGGTTTTATTTATTTCTTAAGTCAATAACAAAAGAGAGAAGACTTGGTCAATGTTGTCAAGCTTGGATGAAGCTTGTAAAAACATTGACAAAGTCCACTCTTTTGTCTAGCTTAGGATATTTGCTTAACCCAACCCTTAATCTTAGCCCTTCGTTAATTCTCTACATGAGTTAGGCATGAGAGCTTAACTCACCTATGGTTGCAATAATTCATTTAGATTAACTCATATGATGAGTTCTTTCTTCTTCTTCTTCTTCTTCCTCAAAAGCTTTCTAGCTTCAATGGAGGTATGAGAAAAAGTGTGAGAAAATCAAATCTAAAGTGAGCCCACTTCCTACTTCATCATCCTCTACTAATTTCCATTTAGTATAGGGTGTTTGCTTCACTAATTCCATAGTTAGTGAAGAGATGGCTTGGGTTAGTGTCTTCTCGACGTAGATCATCATCGGCCTCGAAGACTTCGAAGCAAGTATGTTCGTTTCTTCAAGGGAGCCTCTCTAGAGTCCGAAGTTCACGATCGCAGCGAAGGGACTACTACACGGAACTATTGAAGTGAAGGACCGGTCTACAAAGATTGTATTCCTTACTCACTTTACTTTTGCAAAGTGCTTGCATTTCATTTCCGTCGATTTCTAGTTAACGATTCTTAGTTAGGGTTAGCTAAAACGGCAAATTTTTGAATTTGGCATGGACGATACCTCCCGAAACCTTACTGACGTCTTAGATAACCCTGCAGGGACATCGTAAACATCCATGGGTTTCCAACGGCATACGACACTCCATCCTGGATGCTTCAAGCACTGTGGGTAGTATACTTGGAACCTTTGGTTCGGAAAGACAAATGTATCGTTCTGACCGTAAAATCGAATTGTGTTCACACTAGTCAATCCATATTCATCTTTACAAATCCCGAGATTGTTTTTCCACTTACCCGTATCGGTCTGTGTATCGTACCAAATACATTCAAATATATAAAACGGTTCTGATCGTCCGGGATATTGGATGCCAAGTATGCAATTTAAGTATCCATAATAAATCACACCATCTGGTCATACCGTCGCAATCCCACTATTCTGAGTGGTTAGAGATGTTTCTATGTTCTTAACTTCAAATTTGTATCCAATGACACCGAATCATTTATAATATGCAACCTCCATGTTAGGAAACTGGACTAAATATCTTGAATCTCTCTCTAATGATGCAAATAAGTTCGGATCGTGGATCTGACAAAACAAATTTTACGGAAAATACATAACGATATAAGTTTAGATTAAGACTGGTAACAATAACATGTTATTCGAACAATTTACATGATTTGCAACCCAGTCGCAAAAATTATCCTGATGATGTTTTTCCAATCGTTCATCATTCCAATTAGGATTCCCCTCACGTACCTCATCAATATGAATTCTATTCTTAACAATAAATTATGATATTAATATTATATCATTTCATACACACACAAACATAAATATAACAATTAATCCAAAAAAACTTACTCTCTAATTTCTTCAAGACATACGCTATTGAGGATGATAAACCGATATATCTTGTTGATAAACATAGTGCCTACTCTCTTATAATCAGTTTTATCATATGGCCCATCCTGAATTCTCCGAGGCCGGTTAAGCCTCGTCTTAATGTTCTCGTTCAGATAGCGGGAACAAAATGTGGTTATTTCATTTAGAAGATAACCTTGCATGATAAAACCCTCTGATCGATTTCTATTGCATATATACTTTGTTAGAGTGTAGAGCTGCCTAAAGAAAAATATGTTAAATAAATAAATACGTGCATATATGACAACAATAATATTACAAATTGCGTGAAACAAAAAATTCCACGCACCTTTCGACGGGATGCATCCATCGATATTGTACCGGTCTAGCAAACTTAACTTCGGTTGCAAGATGAACCGTCAGATGTATTATGATATCGAAGAATGACGGTGGGAAAATACGCTCAAGCTTGCAAAGTATCAATGAAATAGAATTTTCTAAATTCTCCAGCGTCACAGCATCCAAGGTTTTAGCGCACAATTCTCTAAAAAGCAACAAAAGTCATTGATTACTAGACCAACCAATTCGGGAAGGAAAGTCCTGAGGGCTGATTGGAGAAGGTGCTCCATAATAACTTAGTGATCATGACTTTTCAGCCCATCGATCTTACCTTTCACAATTTTTATGTTCTTACTAAATGATCCTGAGAAACCTGTAAGAACTTTTAAATCATGCAACACCTGCAGGAACCTTTTCTTCTCTGGTTGTGACATATGATACGCGGTATTGGGAAATACAAACTTTCCTGGTTTACCCGCTATCGGTTTAGGATGTAATTCACTTCTAATTTCCCAGTCCTGAAGATCCATCCGATCACGGAGGTTGTCTTTCGATTTTCCGTCTTTACAAAGAAGCAAGTTGAGCACGTGCTCGGATACTCCCTTCTCTATGTGCATAGCATCTAGAAATGACGCACTAAATTTGTTGATCAGTACGGAAGCTCGTAGAAAATGCTTAATTTATTCCAGTATGGTAGTTTGACCTGTTTTGCCGGATCTATCCCGAAGGTCACATTATTATAACTATCCCACTGAGCAACATGTTCTCTGTGGACAATGAGGCTGGAGGCCCAAGAAGCTCCTGATGACCATTAAAGTGAGCAGCGTCTAACCTGTAGGGATGGTCTAGTGGCAGGAAACGCCGATGACCGCAGTAACAAACCTTCCTGCTAAAATTCAACCATTTCGATGTTGTATATTGATGGCAATAAGGGCATACTTTGTGACCATGTATCGACCAACCTGATAGCATTCCAAATGCAGGAAAGTCATTAATTGTCCATATTAAAGCCACACGCATTATGAAGATTGGATCTGCGTTTGCATCGTAAGTCTCTACATCAATGAATAAAGATTTTAACTCATCAATCAGAGGTCGGAGATAGACGTCGATATTATTTCCCGGTGAGTTTGGTCCGTCAATAAGAAGAGATCATAAAGTAGGATTGATCCATAACCAACCAAGGCGATAGATTATAAACTATTATTACAACGGGCCATGTATTGTGGCTTCCAGCCATATAGTTGAATGGCCAAAAGCCATCACTTGTTGGTCCGAGCCTGACATTGCGAGGATCACTACTGAATATTTCGTGCTTCCTATCGAAATCCTTCCATGCCGGTGAATCTCTTGGATGACTCATTTTTCCATCTTCGATTGGAGCAGCACGGTGATGCCAAATCATTGTCTCGGCTGTTTTCTTACACCTAAATAGCCTCTGCAATCTCTGTGTTATAGAAAAGTATCGTACTGTCTTGACAGGTATATCGGGCTTCTTATCATATTCTTTCGTCTTATACATGGCCTCTCCGTATGTTGGACACTCTTTCAAATCTGAATTCTCTTTTCGGTACAACACGCAATTTTTGGGACATGCATGAATCTTCTCATAATTCAGACCCAAATCAGACATCATCTTTTGGGCTTCGTACCATCTGTCGGGCATATTATTTCCCGAGGGCCTATAATCTTTCAGAAACTTCAGAAGCATTGTGGATGACTTGTTGCTCCATCCATTTAGGCATTTAATCTGGAAAAATTGGACGAACCATGATAGGGTGGAATACTTTGCATTCTCATAAATTGGTCTTCTAGTATCATTCATGAACTTTTCATACTTATCCGCACGCGGTCCTTTACCGGAAGAAATGTCATTTTCTATAGGAATACTATCACCGATGGCAGCCTCTACCATATCCTCCATTTCTTCTCCTGAAAAGAACTTAACGTCTTTTTCTTCTTCTGCAACATTACCGTTTTCTTCTTCTGCTACATTATCGTCTTCTTCTTGTCATTCCCCTTGATGTAGCCAAGTTATATAAAGTCTAGTAAAACCATATTTAACGATGTGAAACTCTACGATTTCTACCTTCTGCGAGAACTTATTCCTACATCTATCATACAGATTGAGAATGTTTTCTAACACGATCTTATTATGTGCGTGTGAAAATTCAATGAAAGCAGCAACTCTTGCGACAAACTTAGATTGCATGCATTGTTGCCAATCCACGTACATCCAGTCCTTAATTCTGATGTACTCATGGGCCATGTTAGACTGTATAACATATAAATTGTAGGTTATGGTGACTATATTGAGAAATCTAAGAACGAGATGGTTACTGAGAAAGAAGAAAATCTGTAGAGGCAAGTTTGTCATTGAAAAGAATAAATTATCGATTAACAAAGTTAGATTTGAAAATACCCAAGTATGAGTTGTATTCTGTATATGTGTGTTTCAATTTATGATTTCGCTTAGGTGTAGGGTTGTTAGTATGTATGTGCTTTATGTGTGCGTTTATTGTGTATTCGTGTTGTATGTGTGTGTTTCGACTGTCGGGGGTAAGGCTTCTATCCCATTAAGAATGTATAGAGCAGACACCCATTCGTTTGTGCTTTTATCCGTTTCGAGTAAATTTCGGCAGCACCTCCCCGCTGTTTTCTGAGTACACTATAATAGAATAGATAATCATTTCAATGCTGTGAAACGTTGAAATGAACATCTAATCTATCTTTATACATGGAGAACCAGCGGAAAAGTACCGACGAAATAACTCGAAACGAATGAAAACACAAGTGAATGCAGGTGTTTGCTTTATACATTCCTAACTTGTCCACACTGGACAAATCTATTGGTTATCATACGATTGAATCTTCTTGTCACATAGAATACACGACGGTTGTTAGCACTGAACTATACCGTCCGATATTTAACAACCTTCACATAGTTCTATGTCACGACGAATATCGAACGTATGTTAAACGATAGACGGGGACTAAGTCGCGCTTTGATTTTCACATATGAGTATTGATGAGAATATGAAAGTTTCATATTATCATCGAGTATCATATATTGGTTAACTTGAACATTTAACTTGAATAGGTTTTACGTTTACGTTTCGTTTTTAAGGGTTTGAAGTTTTTAGTTTAGGGTAAAGTTTTCTTACGTTTACGACAAAGTTTTACATTTACGTTATCATCGAGTATTCTACTGAAAGAACTAGTGCATCCTAAACCCTAACTCAAATTAACTCAAATTAACCTAATTAACCCAAATTGACCCTAATCATCACCCTATTTAACCCAAATTAACCTAATTAACTCAAATTATCCCTAATTAACCCAAAATTAAGCTAATTAAACCAAATTAATCCTAATCAACACCCTAATCAAAATTAACCCTATTTTACCTAATTAACCCAAATTAATCTTAACCCTAATCCTAATCATCACCCAAAGCTTAACCCAAATTAACCTTAACCTAAATCAAAATTAATCCTAATTAATCTAATTAACTCTAACCCTAACCCTAATCATCATCAACCCTATTTTACCTAATTAACCCAAATTAACCAAAACCCTAATCATCACCCAAACCCAAACCCTAACCTTATTTTACCTAACTAACTCAAATTAACCCTAACCCTAATTATCACCCAAACCCTAACCCTAACCCATTTTACCGAACTAACCCAAATTAACCATAACCCTAATCATCACCCAAATCCTAACCCTCACCTTAACCCTAACCTAAATTAACCCCTAATTAATCCGGCCCTATAACCCTAAACCTAACCCTAAAATCAACAACAATAACATTAAAAAAATTATAAATTAAATTCCTAATTAATTTACAGAAATCAAAAACATTACTAATTAGGAAAATTCAAGTACTGTTTAAATATATACACTCATCTTTGTCAAATACCGGCCGCGGCAAAAAGCTCGAGGAGGTGGAGGTGGCGACGAGGAGCTCGATATCGATTGGCGGCGACGAGGAAGTTCACGACAAGCTCGATCGACGGCGATGGAGGAGGAACTCGCCGACAAGCTTGATCGGCGACAAGGAAGCCGACGACGAGGGACGACGAAGTCGACGACGCTTTCGACGACAAGAGATTGATCGACGATCAATCGAGGACGCGGGAGAGATAAAAGGTTGGTGGGAAATTTTGGGGAACGGTGGGAAATTACTTAGCTTTATTTTTTTTAAACAACCCTTTATAACTTATGCGAATTAATTTGTAGGGTTTTCTCTTGCGGCACCGTAGGGCCAAATAAAGAGATTACATTTTAATATTTTTAAATTTATTTATATCCCTACGGTGGGCACCATAAGGACAAACAATAGCCCTACGGAATAAACTGTAGGGGCCCCTACAAACTTTTCTATCCGTAGGGACAACCCCTCGTTGTAGTAGTGTTCTATACGGCTAAATGCCAATATTTCATGCCATCATGTTTTCCTATCTTGAATACTTGTAGAACAACATTCACCACCATTATGGCCTGCCCACACAAAATGTACACCAAGTGATGAAAGCAACGAAACTCTTGCGTCGCGTCCACCAAGAAAAAGAACAGAAAAGAATTAAATAAACCTTATCAACGACTTCAAGAACATCACAAATATACCTTATCGACGACTTCAAGATAATGTTTGCCGGTTGAAACTAACTAGTGGAAGCCAATAATTCTTCAAAATAATAGTGGCAATCCAAAAAAATGCCACGAATTACGTGTCCGCATACAAAGAATTGGTTGAAGAATATATATATAGAGAGAGAGAAAGAGAATAACGGAGGAAAGATGCCATAGGAGCGAATTTTCTTCTATGGCGTCGAAAAAATAGCCCCTCCCTCATTTTTTCCGACGATCGGCACCTACCATCTGCATCGTTATCATCTAAGATGTGGATACACCAAATTTCATGTGATTCTACAACCTTTTCACTGTTGATTTAGCAGTGTACAAAGTTCTATTGTCGGTAAACCGTTAATTTTGAACCGTAGAATCACATGAAATTTGATGTACCCATATCTTAGATAATAACGATGAAGATGGTGGGTGCCGATCGTCACAAAAAATAAAGGAGGGTATATTTTCTCGACGCCATAAGTGTATTTTATCGACGCCATAGGAGGGAATTCCCTCCTATGGCCTCTTTTCTTCATTAACCTCGTGTGTGTATGCATGTATGTGTGTGTGTGTGTTGATTCGGGGCATACAAAAACAACGAAATAAGCCAAGAGTTATTTAACAAGTAACCTTTGTGGTAAAGCAAGAAATCATACATGCTGCTTTGGGAGGAAAGCTTGGTAAGTTACACAGAGATCAATAAATCACCAAATCATATATGGAATATCGACTTAATCAAGAAATGGAGACATTATAGAAAAAAACAACAAAAATCTTGTTTATGGAATCTCTTGAGTTAATTGCACGAAGGGAAAACCTGCCCAACTCCTGAGGGGCTTTACAATGGGGATTAAGGGATTTCTTTTTGTATGGCTTGTAAGTGACATTTTGTGTCCTTCCAAATATATATATATATATATATATATATATATATATATATATATATGAATGAGAATAATGGAGGAAAGATGCCATAGGAGGGAATTTACTTCTATGGCGTCGAAAATGTACGACCTCTTTCGTTTTTTCCGACGATCGGCACCCATCATCTTCATCGTTATCATCTAATTTGTGGGTATGCCAAATTTCATGTGATTCTACAACTTTTTCACCGTTGATTTAGCAATATAAAAAGTTATGTTGTCAGTAAACCGTTAATTTTGTATCCACTAATTCAACGGTAAAAAGGTTGTAGAATCACATGAAATTTGGCATACCCACATCTTAGATGATAACGACGAAGATGATGAATTCCGATCGTCGGAAAAAACGAGGGAGATCGTACTTTTTCGTCGCCATAGGAACTGTTCATTGTTGTTTGCACTGGTGTGCGATCTGCCAAGAGCATCGAGAGACGAATGGGCGCCTTGATCATAGCTCAGAAACGCCAGCCGCCATCGTCGATTCACCGGCCATGCAAGAAATGAATGCGAATTACGAGGAGGGAAGCCGTCACAGTTTAGAGTTGCAGGCTCTGTAACTTATTCTTTCTTAGCTGCATATATGCAACATTTTTGTTCCTAAATTAGAATGGTCTTCAATTTTTTTTCCTGAACTTATTAGTTCTCATGTACTGTTTCAAATCATCTGGAATGCAAGGAAATTGTTTAGTTAGTAGATTTTATTTTGGGAGAAACAAAGCCTTAGAGAGCTGTTTAAGTTGGTTCCATCTATGCATGTCAAACAAAATAAATTTCCTTCTGATATACGTTGTCGGTATTTGTATTTTTTTTTTAAATAATAGGTCGTATCCTGATGCAACTCTTAGTGAGCTTTTTTTTTTTAATAGTAGTCATTTTTCGTCTTAGAACATCCACTGAAGAAGAAACATGAACTAAACGCCATCAAGTGCATTAAAACAACTCTGAAACAAATAAACATATAAAGACAGCCAACAAGTCGACGATGTTTCTGACAGTTAAGCAGCATAGCCTACAAAAAGCTGGAGGTATAATATAATCTCGAATCCAGCAGGAAAATAAAAAAAAGGCGAAATTGTAAATTAACGCTATCGGCGAAGGGATTTGGTCTGGTTCCTCTTCCAGGTTGCCCTGTGAGATGGCCTGTTCTTGTGGTACAAGTGTCCTTTGCCTTGGAGTCCCCTATACTTCTTTCCAGCAGAGGTGAGCCCACGAAGTTGACGATGCTTGTGGACACCCTTGCATATCCAGTTGATCCTTGGGTCATTTCTGATGGCATTGTGCGCGGCATCAACAAGAATCAACTCAAAGTACTTGTAGGTCGAGTCCTCGTTGATCCAGTAGGAATTGAGGACCTTAAGGCTGCCTAATTTCCTTCCAGTTCTCTCCTCGGCTACTGAACGCCTGTTTCGCTGGAATTTGAGTTGGGTGATACCTTGGTACTTGGGCTTACAGTACACAATACCCTTGGGGACTGGGCGTTTCCTACCAGCACGCCTCACACGGACACGATATATCACATATCCCTGTGCAATGAAAAATCAAATATTCTTTAACAATTATGAAAAGATAAGAACATAAAGACATAGTCTAAGTAATCTCACATGTAAATGCTTTTCTAGGAATAGTATAATGATTCACGCTAAAGTAAATAACACCCGCAAGCAGGACTCCACCATTTTCATGATCTTGATTTAGTGTACATAGGATGAGGATCTCTCTCTTTGTTCTCAAAATGCACAAAACTTGATTTAATAAGATCGATTAGGCTATCTAAATAGTAATACTTCAAAATATTTTACTGCCAGGACTTCTAAATAATATACCATTTATATCTATTATTTCGTCAAACTAGAATATTCATGTAGGTTATAAGTACTAAAAAATAAGAGCATATAAATGGAAAGAAGTAGAGTACTCGACCCCAAATACAGTAACGAAATGAACAGATGTCCCTAAAAGATCTTAAATGCTAGCATTGTCTGTGGCTGGTGATAAAGAATATCACAATTTGATTGTGAAACCTGTATAAGAAAATAGCCATCAATAAGTACATTGCAGCAATCACCCAGCCATGAATCTGAAATCATCAATCAAATTATTATAATGTAAATGCCTAACAATGAGCAAAAGTTATGGCTAACAATATGTGTAAAGTTAAAGAGTATATAAACATATAAATATTTTCTTAAACATGAAATCTTGATATTTAAAGGCAGCTTACAGCATCAACTTCTAAATACTATTATGTTATGTATTAATCTTATCAATAACAATAAAAGCGAAGGCATAGATTCGGATTCGGATATGGATATGCAGGACACGATGAGTCAGATTTGCAGTTATGCAATTTCTCAGAAATCTAGATTACAATTCGTTGGGTTATACGCTGATATTGTGTCATTTAATTATATATAAATTATCACATAAATCCATCATTTAAGCAAGAATAAACTAATGACAGGACCATTTTTTAGTGTTGGTGCATAGAGCCATAGATTGTTAAAGGCTTCAAGCCCATGTCCTACCATACACAGGGTAAAAATATTCCTCCGATTATGATAATTTATTGTAGTGTTCTTAGCCAAGTTATTGCTTTTGATCTACATTCATTATATATAGACCTTTGTGATATCTATCTTCAGACTCACAATATTACAAATCAATAGTAATTTATTTAAATTTAAGGATCTACATGTTACAGCACATTATAAATAAAAATGGCATGCAGTTAACTACGCTGCGTCTTTAAGGCAACAAACCCTGTGTCATAGGCGAACGATTATTTTCTAAAGTTTTTACTGAAAGTAAAAATATGAGAAAAACCCAACAAGAAACTATTAGTTAACTACCGTTCTCTAACCATATGGTGTACTATTATCTGTAAAAAAAATAAAAAGATTAAGCCGTTGTATTGTGATATAACAAGGAAGATCAAGCTAACATAACACTCAACACTTCCCACATGAAAATTTTTAGGCTATTGGTATTACCAGGTTTAGTTTTGATTATTGCCGAGCACATCGTTTCGTGTATGTGCCAACAATTTCGTAGGCTTAGCATATCATGGAACATTTTGTCTTGTATTTTACTTTATTTTTCTTCTAAAGGACCGGGATGTTTGAGAGCTTAATAACTACGGCCAACACTTCCAATCTTTTTTCATAAGATAGTAAAATTACTTTCATATCATTTATACAAACTGTCTATTATCTTATATAATTGTATAAATTGCATTTCAAGTAAATAAAACTTTTTTGTGTTATTATATATTCTATTTGCAAAGGCAACAAAGTCAATTGTTCTGTGACTTTGCCGAATTCTTACGGATCCGCTTGCAAATTCAAGACTTATGGTTCACAATATTTTTCTAACGTTATATGAGTGGCCCAAGCTAAACGAGTAGTTATGTATGTGCTCTATATATAATCATTTTACCCCATCTACTTCCGCCACATGATGAGATGTCATAGGACATTTTTTTACTTTTTTTTTTTTATCTTTTTTACTTTGCGCTGGGCCGACACCAAGAGCAACTAAATATGCTGTGTACAACGATGTGGTGAGCTTTATAATTACATTTTATGTAAAAAAAAAAAAAATTGGTCTGCTCATACTAAACATGAAATCTTCGAGCTTCATAATTGCAATTTCCGACAATGTCAAGACATGCGATTCCAACTAGGGCTGAGCATGGGTCGGTTCGGTTCGGTTTTTTGCCAAATTTTTTGAACCAAACAAAACTGGTTATACTACCGAACCGAACCGAACCGAACCGAAAATTAAAGCAAACCGAATTTGAACCGAACCGAACCGATTCGGTCCGGTTCGGTCGGTTTTTCGGTTGGGCCCAAATAGTTTTTTGGGCTTTTAATAAACCTGATAAATAATAATAAAATTGAATATATCATAACAACAAATTAATAAAAAGAAAAGACGTTAAATCAATCTATCATATATCATATCAACATTAAATATAAACCAACTTTAACATCAATATATGATGACATAAACGAAAAGAAAAATACTTGAATTCAACATTCTACATGATATAACCATACCAAATATAAATTCAATACATCATACATTTTAAACTTAATAATCAAGTACTAATTAAAAATCTTTAAAGGCATCCTTGTCTCGCTATTGCTAATTTCATCTCTCATTTTGCAGGCTCAGATTCAAAAGACCTTATCTTCATTCCTGGATGCAAAACAAAAAAAAAATTAAGATTCACAGTTGTAATAAAATTCAAATTCAAGAGTATCGAATAGAATACATTACATTAACTGATTACCTCAAGTTCTCAACTGCATCAAGGCCATCTGCCTGCAACCACAAGAAGAAAATAACCATGAAAAGTAAGAAGAATTTGTACAAGTGTAGTGTTTTGGAAGGATTTGTAGTTTACTAGATGCCTATATAAGAGCAAGTTTATTGTACAAGTGTAGCGTTTTGGACCACACAAAAAAAAAATGCGAGGACAGGACACAGGCCCTACCCATGTTTTGTTCCTGATAAGTTTGTCTCTAATTGTTGACAATGCATCACCAAACTTTAAAATTATATGCCCACTGGCATTAAACAATCCAATAATTAGTGCAAAATTTCAAAATTAATATATAACCAAAGGAAGATTATAGTTCAGCTATGATAAAGATAAAAGTAATAGAACTTGTATATATAACTCAGATGATCAACAAATGTAAGAGAAACTTACCTTACTGCTTTGCTATTATGAGGATTTTGGAAACTATATGGATCATCGGTTGTTTGCAGAATTAAAATGGTGTGTTCTTCTCTGAGGTTACTTTCATCTCCAGTTTCTTTCCCTAATGGAGAACCGCATGCTTCACTGCTTCAGCACATGGCAAATAATTGCATGATTCGAACCAGAAAACACTGTAATCCAAAATCTCTAGTCTAGTAGCTAAAAAACAGGATAAGAACACTGAGCTGGCCAATTTCAAAGGAAAAGGACCATCAAAATTAACACTGAGGTGGCCAATTCAAAGGAAAAGCACAATCAAGATTCCAGCTTTGTTGTTTTATGGTTTAACAGTGAGGTGGCCAATTAACACTGAGATGGCCAATTCATAAAGTATCACAACTTTTAGACATTGTAATTTTCAAAAGAAATTATTCATTAATACAATGTTTTCATTTAATAATCATGCCTTTATTCATTACAGTTCAATATGAACTCAATCATAAAGTACGACTTGAAGCTAGACGAGTGACAAGTGAAAATTGTTCTTCAGAAGCTTGTTTATGGATGTCGATAAGAAGCAAAACCAGTTGTTCACCTTGATCAGGCAACTGTATAATTTTAAAAATGATCCCTTTTCCAATTTTTAATCAAAATAAGCATGCCAGATTTGCAGTCGGTAGAAAAAGCATATTTGGTTAATTTGATCCAGTGGAGAAGGAATTGTACCGCTAAGGAGCAGAAAGTCTTAAAAACTGGTGTCTGTCTCTATAGGGCAGAGAGATCCTCTCGCCTTCCCAGGCCGGTAAAATCGTTCCAAGTTTATTTTTCTTAAACCATATAATTTTTTGAATTCTAGGCCTAACAATAGCTATCAAAATGAAAAGCTTTTTACCATTGGTGACTAAGAAAGCAACCACAAGCATCATTATCTATAAATTTCAACAGATCTAGATCTCAGAGATGTCAAATAAATTAAAAAAAAAAGAAATGAAATGATAAAGAAAAATATTACCGATGGTGGGGATGGTGGTGACGATCTCGCCGAGCTTGAGTTTGTAGAGGATGGTGGTCTTACCGGCGGCGTCGAGTCCAACCATCAAGATCCTCATCTCCCTCTTCGCAAACAATCGGCTGAACAGCTTCCCAAACGACAGCCCCATCCTTAATTCTCAAAAATTAATTGATTTCACAGATCTGATGACAACAAATTGAGCACAGATCTGAGAGAGAATCGAGAAGAATTAATTCTATTGAGATCTGATGATGATGATGATGATGATGATGATGAGAGGAAATTGTTACCTTATTTTGGGGGTGAGGGCGGGATTTTAAGAAAGGGGCGAAATGAGATGGGATTGGGGGGAAATGATGGGAGATATTTTCAGAGAGAGCGTTAAGTTGACGCGCACAGGAGACCGTTTGATATCTTGATGTCATGATCGGTGCCGCCGGTGGCGAGAAGCCCGGTCGGGAGCGAGATCGCAAGCTCGGGAGCGAGCGAGGGAGCCGAGGTCGCGAACGAGGGAGCCGAGGTCACGACTCACGAGGTCGGGAGCGAGATCGCAAGCATGGTCGGGAGCGAGATCGGGAGCGAGATCGCGAGCGAGGGAGCCGAGGTCGCGAGCGCCGAGCGAGGTCGGGAGAGAGGTCGCGATATCGCGAGCGAGATCGCAACGAGAGAGAGGAGCACTGAGAAGTGAGAAAAGGGAAAGGGGAAAAGGGGAAAAGGGTCGGGGTTTCTAAAGGAACAATGGTATATATACATTATAATTTTTTTAATATAATATGTATCGAGATTCGGTTCGGGTCGGTTCTCGGTTCGGGTTTTACCAATAACCGAAACCGAACCGAAAACCGAAATTTGCCAATATTTTAAACCGAAACCGAACCGAAGAACCGACCCGAACCGGGAAAATCGGTTTTTTTTATTCGGTTCGGTCGGTTTTCCGGTTCGGTCGGTTTTTTTGCTCACCCCTAATTCCAACCCTCCAATTGCTTGTACACATATATTATATTTTCCATTTGCACTAAAATGCAAAAGTGAGAAAAATAGAAAATGTGACATAATACTAGTAAATACATATATCCAATCTATGTATTAATATATTAAATCAATACTTGATTTAATATCCATCTTTCCAAAATACCGGCTAGTATTATCAAACGCCCGATTAATATACGTGTATCCAATACGTGTTTAATCGAACTCCGGTACGCATCCAATACGCACATCTAAATCATATCGTTAAAACCGGAAAAACCTCTGTCTGGGACTCTAAAGACTCGACAATATACTGACAGTGAGTTACTGGATCCAATCCAAAACCACAAACGCGTCAGTGACATTAACTGTACGTAACGGCTATCCAGGTATCTGTCGAAAAGAAAATCGTTAAGCAAGCTCGTCCGAACCCCTACTGAGCCTATAAGTGACAGTCACTGTACAGTCCGGTATTTTCGTCTAAGAGTGTCGCATACCGGGTCTAGGGTGGATAACGTCAGACCTCTAATAACCCGATAAGTCGTGTCAGTATCAAGCTCATCACCTACCGAGAAACTACTGATCTACAATCAGTAAATCCCATCCACCCTAACCAGAGATTTATGGTGATGGCCAACCGAACATAGCGCGACATCGACTCTCTATACCGAGAAAAACGAATCCCCTCAATCCGCTCACTGTCTTCATATAGCTCGGGACTGTACCCAACTAAAACATGTTTGCACGACTCCTTTGAGCCGTGGTAAGGTAGTAATCTAAATACAGTGGGAACTCACACAAGACAAATGACAATATTAGATCAACAGACTATCTTGTACTCATGTCACCAAAGAACTATTATTTGACGATATATATAATACCATCTAGAAGTTCTCGGTGAGTTCGTCCAGTGTAACTCATAACTTAATGAGCACATGTATACAATCTTTTGTGCCTGACAACAATGGCTATGAGACTGGCCACCGCCCCTCGTCGGGATCAAAAAACATATACACTAGTCTACTCTGGAATATCGATACCCAATCTTGAAACTCCCACAATTAAGGATATTTAAGGATATGCTTATGGACTACCCAGGTCCCACCAGTATGATCGCTATCATAATCCTGGTAGACAAGCAAGGATCCTAGGGGATTTATCATTATATATTGGCGACACGTAATAAGTAAAACGTATACACATGAATGATAAAGACAAAGCAGATAGCATACCATCATCTCGAGCAAGACTGTTCTACCCGTATAGCTCCTCCCTCAATTATCATAATTGCATGCCTACAATTACAATAATTGCCTTGAGAGCGATATAGCCAACAATCTCCCACTTGCAATTAAGGCCAATTATTACGGTATCGTATATATACACGTCTCGTGTGCTACCGAGTACCCAACTTCTCTACCAACAGTTTCGCAAAGTCTGTTTGCAAAACTACTGTGTTTGAGAAACAGCCTCAGCGAGTGGATCCGCTATAATATTTCTAACTTTATCTCTCTATATTTCAACTTCAAGGAAACCAACCATCTCCCGAAATGAGCGATAGCTACCTTAGAACTTGTCTGAATAGCTGATGGGACCAAGTTCATAAATGAACATCTATACCCAACAAATTTCTTAGGTTGTATCCTTCGCTGATCCTAATCAGCATCCAGCGCCACGACTATCTCAGTATCCTTCTTGGAACTCTTTCCAATATACTGCACCTCAGAAAAGGGCAAACTTATAACTCGTGACAGAAACTCTGTCATCCAGATCACCTTGCAAGGAAAAATGAGTAACCGCCTCCTGTAGGAGGCTGCCATTACCAGACACTAAGAACATCCTCATATGTTCTCTACTGCTTCCATGTGTGACAACCATAGTTTAACCGATTGTAGTATAGGAACATTACTTCCTATCAAGAGTATGTCATCCAAATATCGGGACAGTACTCCTTGCAACCTTCTTACCAGGTTTATTTGTTGTTTTGATGAAGTCAAACACCTTAACTGTCACATCAAAAAAATGATCTCTCTCCGCTATGCCTGCTTTAGTCTATAAATAGACATAAGCCACTTACACACCTTCCACTGCTCACACTGACTGTGAAAACCCTCTATCAGAGTTATATACATGTGCATTTCTAAATTCCAATTTAGAGAGACGTTATAGTCATCCACCTGCCAGATTTCATAGTCATGAATAGCAGTAGTGGTAAGTACGGTCTTTATTGCTATGATAAAAATCTCCATGTTACCGTCAACGAGGAAATCAAAGTACCTCTCGGGTGGCTGAGGTGACCCAGTAAATCTGCGGAATGGATAATGGGTTGTTGAATCCAATTGAATTCTTAAGTTCTACCAAATTTTCAGTAACCATGTATGGTTATAGAACCATTCCAGTTCTACCATACTCCCACTAAAGTCTTTTGAAAAGAATCAATTTTACTAAAAGGTGGCGAGTCAAGAAAAAACCAACGTTTGATCTTGAAAATGGTAGAAGGTTAAGCCCTTGTGAATATTTGGGAAAACCAACAAACTGCCATTACAGAAACGTGCCTTGAGTATATCCGGATTCTGCTATCAATATGAACTGGATTACTCCATAAACCTTAATACTCTTAAGATATGATACCATTTTATATCCAATATAGAATCAAAGGCACTAATTTAGATGCAACCAGATTCAAAAGTTATGCAGCTGTTTCCAATGCATATCATCTAAATGGAAGAAAGTCATTCAGCATTACTTATCATGGAGCGCACCCTCGGATGAGTAAGCTGAGAGAGAATTAAATTCTCAATTATACAAGTACGGAATACCTAGCAAAAGTATCCCCATCTTCGACCATCTCGAAAAATCTTAGATACTTCCAACGTCCGGTTCTCTACTTTATTCTTATACGTATGAACTTCTCAAAATCTTTAGACTTTACATTTCAATAAATGTGTGTCTAAAACCAGAGAAGTCATAGGTAAAACGGAATGAAGTAACAGTACCTACCTCTTGTCCATCAGGACATCGGACAACATACACTACTTTTTATAAGTCCCAAGAGTATACTAACTCAAACTCTATATGTTCTAAGTTGAGATTTGTATTTTGGTTAGGAATATCTATTCCGTTATTCAATTCACCTTACCTAATATTCGAATGATAAAAGTAAATGTTCTAAATATAATTTAAAATAATTATATCTCACTTTATTAAATAAAGATACAGATATATCAGTTTAAAATTGGTGTATAACAACAGATATTCAAAACTAAATATTTGCGCAAAATCGGCTGATTTCCCCAGTATCACCAATTTCTACGAATTCCGACATTGAGGATCAAATCACCCATTCCCAATACTCTATTCCTTCTCGGTATCTGTATCGCCCTACGGATATGGGATTCTCATCTGGTATCCATATACCCATGAGTAAGAATTAATTGAGAAACTGTTTTCGATTACAACCGCACAGGAAAACCGAAATATTAAAATGTTTCAAGGAATGGCCGCGTATTCCTATTAATGCCTCTTCCATTGTTTAGACTCATGACAGTAGTTGAAATTTCATTTACCCTCATTTCAACCCCTTTATATGTCTCTACTTCTCACCTTCTGTACACCATACTTAGGCTAGTTGGTTTTTTTCCTTCCCTATCTTACAGTACCTGTCTAAGGTTTGGAAGAAGACTATCCGACAAGCTTAAATGGTATGCTCTCCCAATACAAGGAGCTCTCAACAGGGATGAAGGTAAAGGGAAGATACAAAAGATTATATAATTCAATTTCTCCAGAACCGGTGGCTATCCTCGGACTGAAACAACTTTCTTCGAATTCGTATGTAACTATACGATGGCATATCTAATCAATATAGATCTTCGTAGTAATATGGAATTTTCTGGAGAAATGTAAAGGGAAAGTTGGAGTAGCAGGGACATATGCGACTTTGTCGTGAATCATGAAAATTCAAAGCTATATGTAAAAAGGTTCGGTTTAACTTGGTATACGAGTTTTAGTTTAAGGTCAGTCATGGTCATTGCCAGAGAGAGAAAATAAACACTCAGCGTGCACTCTACCAAGATTAGATTAGTTTATTAATTTATCTAATTAGGATTGCTCCCATCGTTTCCGCGAATTCTCCCTCAAACCTTAAAAGGAGAACTAGTCGGGATCATCTGAAAATCACCCGGGAGTAATACTTACTCAAAGTGAGAATCGGGCTCCAACTATTATCGTGTGATAACCTTGATGGAAACCAACAAGTCACCACACTCCAGAAGGTATGCATACAAATGGAATGTTTTCCTTATATTTGAAACTCATGATATAGTTTTTACCTCTAGGACCTTAGTGATCTTGACTGAGCCAACATATCGAAGGGTCCTAGTCAAGTTCAACTCGTCATTATCTTGATTGCATTAAACCCACCCGTATGAGCCCTTGATTGAGCCAAAATGACCGTAAGACTGTCCTAGCCAATCGCATCTAATGCAACAAACAAGCATTACTCAGCTACCGTTCATTACGCCTTGACTGAGCCAACATATGCAGCATGAATACTAAGCACTACTCGTAGAAAATGACGGAGGGTTACGATTGGTTTTTATGAAAACTTTTAACGTAATGAACTTGATATCGTTGAAGGAACCGAGTAGTTTTGAAAAGGAGTGGTTTAGGCTTCATTTTAAAAATGAGTGGTTTTGAAGAAAACCGAGTAGTTTATAATCTCATATGCTTTTGCTTAAGAGCGAATTCCCCATGATGGGAACAAGGCTCTTCTTTCATCGAAAGAGATACAGGATATTCCTAACCGAATACCGTTATGCAAAGCAAAAGAATACGTCTATAGTTTCTTTTGAAAAGTTGGTTTCTACAACATCAATTTAGGTTTGTTTTCTTTGCATTAATTCAATTAACGCAATCGCATCATTTAATACCATCATGCTAGAAACATCGAAAATAGAACGCACATATATGCCATCCGCATTTTCCACGGGGCCTCGGGTCATCACCTAAGGCTACTTAACTTATGGAAGGGCGGAGGCAAGGCGGACGCGGATGCAAAATATATAAAAGCGTTTATTATATACATAGTCATTTCAGGTATGATATAAACATCACAGGCATGCGGAAGTAATAACAAAATGGAGTAGCGGATATACTAGGAATTCCGCGTTTCAATTGAGCCACAAACGAAACACGGATTCCACGGTCGTGTGAATAATCCATAAATTAAAGATCCCTGACCCCTACGAGTGCGGCAAGTTACCCACTAAATCCTAGAAGAGAGGCAATCCAGCCTCAATAACATGAGTTGATCACCCGACGCATTCTAGGACCTGGTAGCTTGAGCACTCCACCTTAGGCCTACCCAGATAAATGAATGAAAAATATACATCACACAGCGACATCGACCTCAACCCGAAAGTATCCTAATCAAATAATATATATAGAGCGGTAACGACGACCACAAGTCGGTCGCTCGTCATGAATAATGAATATATAAGATATATACTTATTACACACATTCACACGGGGCTATTCATCACGACGATCCAACTACACCATCACAAACTAACATCCACAACAACACAAACAAATGCGCAACCCCATTTGGTTGATCGACCATCAACTATCAACATTTACCAATGCATTATCACAAAAGAAACCAAAACCAACATGTAACAAAAGTATCATTAACTCGCGAAATTATACGTTCGAAATTCCAAACAATTTAAACTTCAATCGCAAATTGATACATCAAAAGCCTCTCATTTTAGCATGAAATCGAAACCCATTAATCCCCAAAACTCCCCACACTATTTGAGCCTTGATTCGGCCTCGAAACGGGGCCGAATCATGGGTGGAAACGGCCCCTGCATCAGGGCTGGAACAACCCGGAACAACCCCAAATTGGGGTTGATCCAATGGATGTCTAGTCCCGGTGCGGGGCCGAATCGGTCTCGGTTAGGCCCCATTTCGGGGCCGAACCGAGCACAAATTGGATGGGTATTGGATTATCATGAGCCTACAAAAAATTCATGGTCTGAACCAAGAATCCGGTGGCTCCGGCATAAGTGAAAATGAGAGTTTTTCATGCAAACTTTCAAAACTAAGTTTTTCTAAAATGGGTTAATGAAATATTTTGGCTACAAATATCAAGTTCAAGTTTTTAGAGTGACTCTGATACCATTTGATGGAGTTCATGCAAGACCAAATAATGTTTCAAAGTATGTTGTTCTCTTTATAAGAGAAAATGTGTTTCTAATTTATTTTGATAGATTTTATCTCGTGTAGATTCTATCTCAAAGAGAGAAAAAGATATTCTATAAGATTTGGTAAGATTTAATTTGATTATGTTATCTTTTCTATATTTACCTTTAAAAACAACTATTAAATCTCAGCTATCAAATAATATTCGACGGTTGCAGTCACTTCTTCTCATTCCTCCCATCTTATGTTGCTTCTTATAGGATCATTCCTCCTCTCTCTCTCTCTCTCTCTCTCTCTCTCTCTCTATATATATATATATATATATATATATATATAACTCATGAGGGTATGATAAAAAGTTTCTCATTTTTTCTTTTAAGAAATGTAAAAAATATGAGAAATTTCTTTATTGAACCCACGTCCCAAAGCATGCCAACTAATTCTCTTAAAGTCTTGAATTTTCCTTTTACCCTTTCACATCTAAAAACAAAAGTAATTGATCAAAGTAGCACAATTATTTTTCAAAAAGCACCTCAATAATTAACATATTTATAACATGACTTAAATATAAACCCTAAATTAATTTTTTATAGTATCATAGACTATTTTACATTTCAATCAAAAATAGAGTTGGTCATGAAAATAAAATAGCATACTAATAGTAAGTGAGAACGTATTTTTTATGAATATTAGATATCATATATTTATGAATTATAAAATGAATTATAAATATGTATTTTGTACTTTTATTTTTATACGCACATTTCAATATACAAACATGCATCGCACGGGCAAAAATTCTAGTGTATGTGTGCCTGTGTATAAAGCTATAAGGGGGAGCCGGATTCAGCTCAATTTTGTCTTTTAGTTTGGAAAATTAACCTCCACCCCTTCCTTTTAAAGAAAATTGAATTTGGCTCGCTCATTCTAATGAATGATGATTGTAGAGGGAAACATTTAGCCTCCACCCCCTATATTTTAATAAATTTGTATTTGGCCCCTTCAATGTACATCCAGAGCTAAAACATTGGAAAATTATATTTTGTCCCTTCCTTTTTGTTGAATTTCATTCGAATCCTTTATAACGTATCTTTTGGCCTTTTAAAATTTATCTATACATAGGTAAAAGAATAAAAAATCTGCTTCTCATATTTTCTTCTTTATGCTTGAAATTGGTAAATTTCATAGTCACTATCTAAACTGATACATATTTTGCAGCTATATGAAGTTACGGTCAATAGTAGTAAACTAGATATGGTCCGCTGCGTCTCAAAAAGAAAAGACAGTTGAACATTTAATATATCAAAGAAAAAGGGTAAAAGTGGCTTAGCTTAGACCTTCTTTTTGCCAAAAAACGAACTCTCATGCGCGTCGAGATAAATCAATAGATGCCTTATTTAAAAATTCTCAAAATTATGCGGAAAATAAAATTGAAATGCAATTTAATTTGGATTCATGCAACATATTTTGTTAAGCTATGCGGTCATCAAATTTTGTTTTTAATAACATATGTTGTAATTTAGATGCACGCAATATGTTTTCGAATGAGTTATTTGTATTTATTTTCGTATGAGTTATTACTGTTCAATCTAGATTGTAGCATAACATATATGGAATGCATTTTTTTCTTGGACAACCACCCGCGCCATCCGCGGGGCCACTTGTTAGTGAATATAGATCTTCTTTATGTTTTAAAAAATTTTAGTCTCCACATACTCTTAAAAGCTTCTTTTAACTCTCGTAGATTAAAAAAATAAGAATAGAAAAGAAAATCAGCCCCTACTCAGAATCCACGCTGTTAGATAATGGAAATAGAAACTTTCAATTTTCTTTCAAAAAGCAAATAATCTTCAATTCTTCCAAAAAGTAAGCGACACTATCGCCTAGTGATAAAGCCTCTTTGTAATACCTAGTTCTTTTATACGCCAATATCCGTATTTTTATAAAAGGGTCACTTACCAACTTACCTATTTATACTTATAATTATTTTAAGTATTTAAAAATCAAAATTCCTTTATTCTATTCCCCTTCTTAAATTCTTTTACCTAAAACTAATCCTATCACTTAAATCCTTTTATTTTTTCCCTTTATTAGTTTTCCTTTCTAAACCCAACCAAACCCTAATCCTAACTCCCTTTTTTCCTTTTATTCCCGGCCCAAACTTTCCTACCCGACCCGACCACTATTCCTCTCTCCCTACGTCTTCTCCCTCTCGTTCCCGCTCTTTTTCTCCTCTACCTCCATCGTTGCGACACGTCCTCTCGCGCCCGCCTCCCTCGTGCCCCACACCCCCATGACCCCACGTGCGCGCGCTCGCGAAGCCTTCCTCGACCCCGTCTCCATCTCGCAACCCTCTCTCACACGTCTCCCTCATCCTTACTCTCCCTCTCATTTCTCTGTTTCTTCCTCTCCCGCCCACTCATACGAGCCTCCTTAGCCGCCGCGACACCCCCTCGATCTCTCTCTCTCTCCTCTTGCGCTCTCTCTCTCTCCCTCTTCACCCCCTGCACCCACGCAACCGAGGAACCCCGCCTTGCCTCCTCCATCACCGTCGCTCATCCTGAACACCGCGCCGGCCACCTCCGTCGCCGACCCATCCTACAGCCGACGAGTTCCTCGACCTCGTCACCACCAAGCCCCCTCTCTTTACCCATCACCTTCTTCCTCTCTCCTTTCCCTCCCCCTCTCTTTCAACACCAAACCCACTGCACCCCGCCGAGCTCCTCCGCCAACACCCTGTCGGCATCCCCAACTCCCCAACCTCATCATCGCCGACCACCGTCTCCTCTACGCCGCAATCATCACCCCACTCACCCTTCGCCTGCACCCCCGAGCTCCAACACCCAACCCACCATCACTGCTCAACCGGACCATCAGAACCCGAGCACCATCGTCTGCACTCTCGCCGGAGCACCTCTCACAGCCAACCGAGCCTGCCGCCTTGCCGCTGTCCCATGCTGTCACCACCGCCATGTTCGTTGCGGACCGGGTTTAGCTCGTGCCACGTCGTGTCGCACTGTGCCACGACTCGTGCCCATTCCAGGTCTAGCACCATGCCACCGCAGACCCACTCACGTGTCGCGCCCCGTGCCCAGTTGCCGTGCCGCGCCTGTGTCGTGTCGTGCCCACCTCAGGACCAAGTCCCGTGTCGCACCGTGCCTGCCTCCATGTCATCACCAGGCCCAGCACCGTGTCGCGCCTGCATCGTCCGCAGACCCACTCCCGTGTCGCGCCCGCGTCATCACCAGGCCCAGTTCCGTGTCGCGCCGTGCCACGCACCGAGCCAGGACCGCGCCCACTGCCAAATCATGCCACCGCGTCCATTACCGGATCACTGCGCATCGCGCTCACGCCGCGCGCCCATATCCAGCATCGCGCCGTTTCGCGTGTCGAGACAAACCCTGCAGCGGCGTCGCTTCCATATCAAGCGACCGAGACAAGTGATTTCCATTTGCTTTACATGCTATTAATACTATACACATACTTATTTATATCATTGCACAACCGAAGTTTCGAACGCCAAACGTATAAACAAGTGTTTGATGCGAAACTATATGTGATAACCTATCGTTAAACAACGGAACTTGTGATCTTTAGACCCGTCTACTATTTACCCATGTGCTGTAGAAATTTAGTGGAAAACCACGGCCGTTTCAACTATGTAATGCTGCTCCCGATAGTCAGTATGAAACCTGAATTTCCTGAACATGCTAGACCGTTAAATTCATATTAAATCTTCTACAAGTCGGATTTTGGCATTCCATGGCTCGTATCGAAGCCAACGGAATAATATACAGAACCCTATAACTTATATTTAAAGTTGAACTAGTTACAATAGAGAAACTGCGGTGGATTACGATTCTGGACTGCAGTCCAGAACGAATATCACAGTTAACCCCTGTTTATAAACCCCTGTATGCTCCTGTTCAAATATGAGAATGCGCGGAACCCTATATCGTTACGTATAAAATTGAGTTAGATTTCTTAATCCACTGGTATCACTGGATTCCTAAACTTTTTGGTATTTTTAACTCATTTTATAGTGTCGATACATTTTGCTGAATTCTGCAGAGGCAGATTTTACACATTGCACATAACCTGTCCATAACTCCCTGTCGTTATAGTATATTTCTGATCCGCCAATTGAGGTGTAAACATAACTAATAATAATAAATATTGTTCAACTATAGAGTCGCCTAATTGCGATCCCAACTGGGATTAAAATGTGTTACGAAATAGACTTCCGATTCTGAAACCGGATTTCCAGCCGTGAACACTTAAATTGAAATGGTCATAACTAGCAAAACTGAAACCCGATTGGTACGAAACCAATTTTGATGGATAGATAATTCAATATACTGTTTACCCCTTTTACATTGTTTTACTTAATTCTGTACGCATGACTTATAGTGAATTATGCAAGTGGTAGGACACCGACTGATGATGTCTTACTCATGCCTTAATTATTGTATTCTCATCACGTTATATAGATGTCATTGCATTGGTAACTTAGTGATCATGTGCATTATCC